>PNEQ01123712.1:0-32762 GCA_003012365.1 Medauroidea extradentata
GGAAGGTACTGTAGATAACTGCATGGTTATACAAAACTATAGTCAGTTCCCTGCTGGATGCCGAAGAGGTCGGATGCTGTCCATCATGTCTGGGAGATGTGCAAGTAAGTGTCATAATTAATTACTGAATTTATCGGTTAAATCGATCGGTATAGATTCGAGAATGTAGGATAATTGATCAGTTGAATCGAAAATTATTGATTGAATTGATCGGTTAAATCGATCAGGTATTGTTAAATAATAAATAATAACGATTGATTTTACATTTTTAGTTATTAAAAGTATTAAGGGTTATGTTGATCGTGTATGGGGCGCAAGAAATTAAATAATAAATAATATAGATAGATTTTACATTTTTAGTTATTAAAAATATTAGAGGTTATGTATACATGTATACTGCATATCATGTGAACCTTACGAATGTCGAGCCGAAGGTTGCCGAGCATGGCCGAAGATTGCCGAAGGTTAACGAGCTTGACCGAGCATACCCGATGAATTTTTTAACTAAATCATTGTTATATAAAATTATTTTATATAAAACGTTTTTATTAAATAGTTTTTTATTAAATTAATCTTTTAATGCATGTGGGGTTAGGATGGAATGCGAAATCAAAAAATTTTTGGAAGACTCGGAAGAAACCACCAAGATGGCGGTCGGAACAAGATGGCAGAATTTTTAAACTTTTTTTTTATTTTTAAATTTTTTTTAATTTTTGAATTTTTTTTAAATTTTTTCGAAATTGACGTCATTCAAGATGGCGTCCGGAAACAAGATGGCGGGCGGAAACAAGATGGCGGCCGGAACCAAGATGGCGTCGAGGTGTCGGGTTACAGGGGTCAAAGGTCAAGGTCACCCTCACACCCTCAGCCCCCAGCCCCTGCGCTCGGATCGGCATTTTCCTTCTACTGAGGTTCAACATAGCCTAATATTAAGTAGGCCTACTGAATTTTCTGCATTTTTTAGAAACTGTCTGATGTTACTGGAGAAAAATGATAACAATAATAGTTTATTCTTGCGACAAACGTTATTTTATAAAATTGTATCCCCCATACCATTAATATGTATTGGTGTGTTTATAATCCTAATCTAACCATCAAATGTAACAAATGTGTAGATCTTCAACCACTCAATTAACATATTTGTTTAAAGAATGTCATTTTATTTAAATGTTTAAAACAAATAGTACGACACTTTGCACACATTCGTTGCCTCTAAAATATTTGTTCGACGTTTACAAAATTAGCGAAATTGAAGACAAAATGGCATGAAAAATAACGAAAAAGTCAACGAAATCACCTCATCAAAATTGACGAAATCATGCAAATATTTGTGCCGAAAACAGGTGGCTCTGCTAATGATCTGCAAATGTAGACCTACTGTTCCAGTTGGCTTGTAATATATAAATTGCTTAAGTAAAAGACTAAACAGGTACAGGACGTGATACTTTGGAAAGGTTCCGTGTTAAGTAGCAACTAGATTCATATATTTTTTTTTTTTTTGCTGAAACCGAATTATACCGAGAAGACTTAGACATGTATATTAGGCCACTTACTGGCGCATTCCATGATAAAACATGTGTAACCTGCATATGACTATTAACAATGGAACAATACGATGCATACTTGGCCATCTTTTTTCATTCCTGATTAAATTTTTTTCGTATGTTCAGCTTTTTATAATAATGATTATTGGAAGTTACGAATTCATGTGTGGCTTGGACATTAGCCTATATGTATAAACCCGAAGCATTAAAAATTACATTAGCTTCAAATATTTATTTCAATGTGATTAAATTTTAAAACTTATTATTTATATGATCTTTACCGTAAATTTAATACCGGTGTTATTTTTTAGAAACTGTTCTAGCACGTGTCTTCACATCAATGAAAGAAACAGTAAAGAAGACTATTGTAGGTTTATTTAAAAATAACATTTACCGAAACGTTAATTAAGAACGTGTTTCTTCAGGCCTAACTGCAATCTAAATTTCTGAATAACAGATGTGTTAACTTAATTTCTACAAGCTTAACTGTAAGTAGTACCGGTAATGAACAGGAGAAAAGTGTGCACTATTATGTTTAATTTCAGTTCGTAAAGCAATACAACTCTAGCAAAGACCTAAATATTAATCACAATTTGTATAACTCCAACCATCACAATCTGAGACCTAACAATTAACATTACAATGCTACGATTATTTCTAGACATTTATATTCTCTCTGTCAGTAATAAATAATACTGTCATAGTAAAAACATTCTTGCAAACTATCTATTTACTGACAAACCAGTTTGTATACTGTTACTGAGAAACGTTCAAAAATTTTACCTTTCTCTAAACCCCTAAGCTATTTGTTTAATAGTATCTTTCAAAATCCTCTAATTTAAATAAATCACTTTAGTATAAAATATTTTTTCACTATTTAATTTAAAGTATGTGTAATTTTTTTAAATTACAAGAAAATATTGAGCTGAAGTTATTATGTGTAATTTTGCCGTCGTGGATTATATGTAAAAGATCCAAGACAGGACAACGGAGCTTAACGAAATCCCGAACAGTTTCGAAGTCTTTGGTGCTTTGCGAAAAACAGCTTGGAATACTGAGAACAAATGAATTTGTTAGGCTGGCTTGTAACACAAGGGAAGCCTCCTGAGTTCCTCTTATTTGCTAGGATTTTTCCTATACAACATTGTTCTGTTTCAGCTTTGTGTTTCTTGGTGATCACATGTTTACGTGTCTGATATATTAAAAAAGCTGATTCTTTTGCAGTTTGAGAAATTCCAGACTTCTGGTCATTAAGTGGAAAAATAAGATATGATTACAGTGGTTCTATTCTTACTGTGTGTTTTTGTGTGCTGTTTAAGTCTGTCTTTGTTGTCTATTGTACCAGACACAATTCTGTTTTTTCTAAGTCAGTGATGGAGTTGAATGAGACTAATATTGCAGACACAAGCAATGAGGCAACCCAAAAGCTTGAACATCCAATATATTAATTGATAAAATAAAAAAATATAAGAATTTCTGTTACAGAGCTTTTAACTACACACTGACTGATAAGTGTTGTAAAAAGTCTTAAAATGTTTTCACCATAGAGTGGCATTTGTGCACTACAACAAAATAACTTTTCATTGTTAAATTTATCACTTTTACTACCTATAGCATTGCATCCGAATCATCTCTGCAGTGTTTGTATTTAATGCTCACCATATATTTTCTATTGCATTTTGAATAAATTTGACAAATTTCATTAGCTGTTGTGTTTTATTTCTTAGGTATGTAGTGACCTGAATTCAAATATGTACTTCATCAGTGTTAATATCAAGAAAGGTGGTTGTGGATGTTGTATATACTACAAAACAGTCTTTAATAGATGTTAAAATGCTTGTTGTAAAGAGCTCCATAAACATAAGTTATAATTTGCATATTTATTGAAGTTGCTTTTGTGGATTGTGAAAATTACTCTTTGTGTAATTAAAAACTGCAGTAGGTTACTTGCATTTCAATTGTGAACCTGAGCCTAAGACTACATTTTGTGAACACATGGGTATGTCTATTGGAACACCCTAACTGGTGGTATATACAACATTTCGCCATGTTAAGTTTTACTCAACTTGAACAGGATAGATGTTGATTAGTGTGTGAAGTGTCGAAGGAAGGGAATGTTTGAGGTAAAAGCAGTAAATAAAGCTGAAAAAAGTGGGTACAACTGCAGGAATGTGTAAAATGAGTTCACTCTGTCCTGAATTTAAACTCGTATGAAGGTCTCTTAAATTATGCAAAATAGTTTAATGATTTGTAAAATCACTTAACCACTTTACAGGAGTTGTCCACATAAAGAGTTCAAAAATATTTAAAGATTTTAGTCTTTTAGTTACAGTAGAATGGCTAAATCACCATGTGTCTGTCCATTTTCAAGCGTAAAGTTTACATGCATAGAAAATTTGTAATAAAATATTAAAAGTTATTTTTAGTTTTAGGGAGTAAATTCGTAGATATGCTCCGAGTTGTTTTTAATGGAATGCTTAAAAATATAGGATTGAACATCTAAAAAAATTTCATTGTGATTTTTACAGAAATTATTCTGAAATATAGTAAGATCATCTCACTTTTATTTTGTGAAACATGGGTTATTTACATAGAAATTCTTCTGAAATGTACGAAGAATGTACATTATTATTTTACATAGTCTAGTGATTTTTTCAGCATTCTTAAGGAATATATGAAGAATATGTACATTCTTATTTTATGAAGTCTTACTGAATTTTACTGATATTCTTCTGAAATATATTAAGAATATACGTTTTTATTTTACAAAGTCTTGGTGATTTTTACAGAAATTATTCTGAAAAGTACGAAGAATATACATTTTTATTTAATGTAGTCGCCGTGATTTTTACAGAAATTCTTCTGAAATGTACGAAGAATATACATTTGTATTTAACGAAGTCTCCGTGATTTGTACGTAAATTCATTTGAAATACACGAAGAATGTGTATTTTCATTTTACGAAGTCTTTGTGATTTTTATGGAAATTATTCAGAATTGTACTAAGAATATACATTGGTATTTTACGGAGTCTCCGTGACTTTTACGGAAATTCTTTTAAAATATACGAAGAATATGTATTTTAATTTTACGAAGTCTTAGTGATTTTTACATAGATTTTTGTTAAAAATACAAAGAATCTGTTTTTTTTTTTTTTTTTTTTTTTTTTTTTTTTTTTTTTTTTTTTTTTTTTTTTTTTTTTTTTTTTTTTTTTTTTTTTTTTTTTTTTTTTTTTTTTTAGTTTATGAAGTGTCCGTATATTTAAGAAGATCTCTGGATAATTTGTAATGGGTATTTTTCGTAAATTAACAGTTAAAATTTTTAACAGTGTACACATTAAGCGGATTGTTCATAATCCAATGGATATTATTTTTGGAATTGAAAATGCCATTTTCATTGAAGTTGGCTTCATCAGTAAACATTACCAGCTAGGGAAACTCGGGATTTTGACGAGATTCTTCACGAAATCGCTCGCAGAATTGGACTCGAAGGGGGGGGGGTAGGTAGTCCCCTGGGTTAAACTTCTGAACTGTGGTTTTGTGATACGCCTTGTATTCATTGCCCTTCAATACTTACCACACAGTCGTTTTCGAAATACCTAATTGTTCAGCGATGCGGCGGGTGCTGGTGCAAGGGTCATTATCGACCCACTGTAACACAGCCTAATAGACCCCGTTGTGGAGAGGTTGGTTAGCCCCACATTCTCGATGAGACTAAGGAAATTTTATTTCAATTAGCCGTTGTGTCCGATGTAAAGGCCCATTGAAATACAAAATATTGTTAGGTGTTTACTTACTTGCACAGAGCCGGTTACACATAGTCGAAGATCGACAGTCGAAAAATAAACGTGGCTCAGTAAAACCAAGGAGGTTATATAACATCTGGAGGGACCCTTGCAGGCGTGGGACGAAGCCACCCTCCGCTACGAAGAGGGTGTAGAAGAAACAGAAGAGAGCGCGCTGGTTAGCGGGGAAGTCATTCTCCGCAAACATGGTGATTTCGTGCAGCGCATATGGTTGCACAAATCGCTGGGATAAAAAAGCCAGTCGACGTGACATTTCATAGGTAAGTACAGTTCTGGAATGCATCAGTTTAATAGTTGAAAGGCCGCAATTTAAATTTGTTGCTGGAAATAAAGTAGAAAAGCTATTACATTGAGTATGACGGGTTTCACTTTAAGGATTAAACGAATTTTGCACTGATCAAACTGCATCGCTTTAATATTTAATTACTATTCATGCTTGTTGTTAATATTGTTTGTTATTATTACTGTTTTCGTATTTCTGAAAAACGAACAACTGAATCAGTTATGGGTTACCGCCACCAAAAGAAAAAATTTCTCTGCAACTAAAAATCAAAGTTTGTGTACAGTTCACATCGAAGAAAAGTGGGTTCACAAATCTGGAAACAGGATAACATTAAAGCCTGGAGCAGTTCCAACGCTTTTTCCTGGATTTCCTGTATATTATAAACATAAGGTATTTACATATTTTTTCTAACTTTTTCAGTCATAATTTTACAATTATTTTAGCAAGCTATTCAAACTCGGATGTACGTTATTCGTAATGTAATTTAATGATGTAGGAACTAATTTTATTTTAAACTAGGCGAAGAAGCCTCGTAGTAGCAAAAATTCATCTGGTCAGAGTTCCGTTTCTTCTGCTACACCAGCTGTCAACATTCCATCTGGCTTGGAAAAAGTTCAGGTGAGTTACTGTAAACTGAAACACAAAAAGTTGACAGACCTGTTTGTAGATTAATTGGTTTCATTGTTATCAAAAGTATGGGGTCATATCATCTTAAGTAATGAAACGGTTGTTGTCCGCGATTTTCCGTTAAATTGAATTATTATTTATAAGTAAACTGTGTTTCGTAAGACTAATAAAACATTAAATTGATAACCTGCTAGCTTTGATTTATATTGAAATACAGTATCCTGCATCTTATCAAAAACGTTATTGAAATGACTGTCATTAATTCACTTCTTTGCAATGTGTTTATCGGGAACGTGAACTTTTATTATTAAACATCGCATAGTAGATCTGCTGGTTTTGTGTTGAATATTGTTGCTGTGTAAATTATTTTAGGCCTTTTAGTCGAAACAATATTTCGTTTGCGCCTTTTTACACACGTTCATGCTTACGCAAACAGCAACTAACGTGTTGTATGCTCAAACAATATCTGAAATAATAATTTAATAGAAAAAGACATTGCATACCCATTAGACATTTCATAGGCTATATTCAAGTCTGAAGTTATTGGCCGAAATAACAGCAACATTTACATGTAGGGCCATACTTATACCTGGTTTGACAGGTACTTCCTCCCCCCCCCCCCCCCCCCCCCCCCCCCCCCCCCCCCCCCCCCCCACACACACACACTTATCATTTAAGAGAATGAAATCTTCTGCTAGAAGCGAAAAATTAAAATATATAACGTAAATGTTTCATTAAATTTTTGTATTTGGACTAAACATATTGTGAAAGGCTTGCAATTTTTTTCCACGTAGTTACGGAAATAATGTTGCGTTTAGTTAATATTATTTTTACTCATGTTCTGTGGCATGTTTAAGTTGTATAAAAAGTTATCTAGTTACTTAAATTTTTTATTGTTCATGCCTACGATCTACCACTAATTTTTAGTCAGTAGCATTAAATGTTACAACTGAATTTTTTTCTGAGGCTTTATGCCCTTTCTAGTTTATGTTTCAAATTCTGATATTTTCTGAAGTTTGAGTATTTCGGTGGATTACTATATAAGTGGAATAAGTTTAGCCTTAAGGCGGCATGGCATATAAACCGGCGCGTAATGCATTAATCCGAAAATATGGATTACTCGTAGCCAATATAAACAAATATCAAGAAACAACAATCTTAGAAAATAATTTTTGCCAACTTTCTGAGCAAAAGTTCTTTCTGAGGGACACATTTCTGGGGCGCAATTTCTGACGCCTTAATTTCGAACATTTTATTGCGGCGGAAAAAATAATGCCCCTGAAAAATGTGTTTGTTCATAAAAGCTTGCAAATGTCTTTAATGATTTTTTTTGTAGTTTTTCAATGCCGACTTCCTCTCAAGTGTTACAGTTTTTGCTGCCGGTGTGCGAACATTGCAACTTTATGTCCTAAGATAACCAGTTTATATAGTTTACATCATTTTTAAACGTAGAGTATGGGTTTTTTTAGGCACCCAATTCAAATGAAAGGATGACGGAAACCAGAGAATGCGAGACCAAGTACTACGCTAGTAATGAAGACAGTCCACGCAAAAAAAAAGTGTTAAAACGAAAACTTTTTGAAAGTAACTGTACCATTAAGTCAATGAAGAAGAAAGTAAAATTACTGCAACAGGTACGAAGACGTCTTGCCAAACGGTGTAAGACGTACGAAGAGCTTATTTCTGAACTACAGAAAAAGAAGCTGATTTCTGAAAACGGAGTTGAATTACTCAAGAAAAGTCTTCAACAAGAAGGAGTTGCATTCATTAAGACTTCAAGAAAGCATAAATTGCAGCAATCAAAAATCTTGCAATACATATCCGTCTGAGCTACGGAGGTTTGCTTTGACTTTACATTTTTAGTCACCAGCAGCCTATGAGTATGTTAGAAAAACATTTAAATTTTCATTGCCACATTTAAGAACAGTAAGAAAATGGTATTCTGTGACATGGGAACCGGGATTCACAGCTGAAGCTCTGCAAATACTTAAAATGAAGTCTGACGACGCACATGCCAAAGGAGAGGAAGTATTTGCTGCACTCATGGTCGATGACATATCAATCAGAAAACATGTAGAATATGATGGTACAAATGTCGTAGGTTATGTTGACATGGGTACAGATATCACAGATGACACTTTGCCCGAAGCAAGCAATGCATGTTTCTTCATGTTGGTTGGTTAAAATTAATTTTGGAAAATACCAGTAGGATACTTCCTAAGTGATATTTGTCAGGATCCGACCGTGCAGAACTACTGAGAAAATGTTTGATCAAGATACACGAAACGTGAGTGAAAGTCGTAAGTTGTACTTTTGATGACACAAGTAGTAATATAACAATGGCAGAGAAACTTGAGGCAGTGCTGGTAGGTGCAAAATCAATTTCGGAAATCACTCCATACTTCAAACACCCAGTGACAGAAGATATAGTAAACGTGATATTAGATCCAAGTCACATGATAAAATTAATACGAAACTGTTTGGCATACAAAAGAATACTAATTGATGGTGAAGGTAAAACTGTGCGTTGGGAGTTGGTAGAAAAACGGGAAGAATTGCAAATAAAATAAGGCTTACGGATGGGAACGAAGTTAACTAAAGCTCACATACAATAGGTGAAACAAAAAATGAAAATTCGTCTAGCAACACAGTCCATAAGCTCGTCAGCAGCTGATGCACTTCACGTGTGTGAACATGAATTGAAACTTCCCGAGTTTTGAGACTCTGAACCAACAGTAAAATTTATTAAAATATTTGACAGATTGTTTGATGTGCTGAATTCGTCAAGCCCTGTGTGCCGGACATACAAAGCTCCACTTAGAAAAGGCAACAAAAACTTCTGGAACTCATTTTTGCAAGAGGCACGGAGATACATCCTTGGTTTACGGAATGCCTCCATTCGAGAGCTTATAAAAGGCCTGCGTAAAACAGGATTTCTGGGTATTTTGATACGCATAGACAGTGTGACAGATATGTTCGAAAGTTTGTTTGAAAAAGAAAATCGGTTAAGCTACATTTTAATATACAAGTTAAGTCAAGATCATTTGGAGACATTTTTTAGTTGCATTCGAAGAAGATGTGGTAACAACAACAACCCTACAGCTAGACAGTTTAAGGCAGCTTTCAAGCAACTTCTTTTCAGAATACAAGTAGACAGCTCAAAAACCGGAAATGTAGTTCCCTTATCCTATTTCTCGGTTCTACACATTTCGTCTGCTTCCAAAAGTAAAAATATGAATCAACTGGATCATACCATTGATTTTGGTAACACTTGTTTCAATTCTTTAAGTTTGTATGTGGAAACTGTGATTCCATACACAGTAGGTTTTGTAGTAAGAAAGATTGCTGCAAGTTCTGACTGTGATTCGCGTGTAAAAGTATTATTTGCCAGTGACGAACAGTATTGCCTGACAGAGACGAAAACCAACGGAGGCCTAATCGCCCCGTCTAAAGATGTGGAAGTATGTCGTTTAAATTTTCGCACCTCCCAGAAAATGTCTCAATATTTGAATACAATATTGCAGCAAAAAAAAATATGCTTGAAAGTTCTACAAGAAGCGGAACACCTCGGTATTTTCACCTTCCTCAGCGATCATGTAAAGAGTTACAGTGTTTTTGATGGACACTTACTTGATTTAATGAAAAGTATTATAAAGTGTTACTTGAATTTGCGCATGCATCACGCATGCAAAGAAAGGAATCGACAAATTACTGGTGTTGGAGTACGATCAGTCTTGAGTCGCCTTGTCATACATAAACACCAGTAAATGTACTACAAATGTCAAACTGTTTTTATTCATTGGCATTATATGTGCTCCATTGAAATTGGTTGTTTATTGTAAATATCCACGCATAATTTCAATCATACGTGTAAGTACAAAAAAAATAAAAAAACATATAATATGTATTGAAA
This sequence comes from Medauroidea extradentata, assembly GCA_003012365.1. Classification (NCBI taxonomy): domain Eukaryota; kingdom Metazoa; phylum Arthropoda; class Insecta; order Phasmatodea; family Phasmatidae; genus Medauroidea; species Medauroidea extradentata. Next base: position 10,173 of record PNEQ01123712.1, read on the forward strand.
TAAAATTACTTGTTTTTGTAAATACGGTTATATTTTTGGACATAACATTATATTATAGGCCTATTCTTGAACGATATCAGTATGTTTTCGTTTTGTAACAGTGCTTTGTTAAATTTCACATACTAATTTTAAATTGCTTTTTTTTAAAACCGTATTTGTATTCAATATTTTCTAGCTATCATAAGAAATATAAATTGCTGTAAATTAAGAAAAGTGTGTTGTTTGAAATTTTTCCAGGTGCATTTTATCTTTGTGAGTGTTTTAGTTTTGGAAAAGTGCTGCTTATGTGTTTGAGTTGAAGCACAAGCTACACTTACAAAGTCAAACGTGCCCTTTTTGGAAACTGTATTGGTATGAAAGTTTTCTTACAACACAATAAAGAAAAACCTTGCTAGAATCTAAAATAAAATCATACTTGAAAACTTTCTAGGTGTACTTACATTGCAATATATATTCTAATTGGAATGTATTATAATGTTACTTCAGTGTGTATAATGGCTATGTCGTTGAAATAATTTGTGTATACCTACTTTATATCAATACCTGTCCTTGTAAAATATTTTTGTAAATAATTAAATGGTTTTGTACTAGATTTAAGGAGGGTTTTGCAATTGATAAACTTAACGTCTGTAATGCTGGATAATTCCGTTTTGTTTAATTTCTTCTGATGGCTTTCAGAAAAAAATACACAAATGAGAATAATTATATTGTACAATTTATTTATTTCTGTTAAACTGTATCATAATACTCTCAACCAAGTTTAATATAAAGAAATTGAATTGTATTATATTGAACATCATATTTTTTTTACACTTTTTAATGAAAAGTGTTACTCATAATTGCAATTTGTTCATTCAAAAAGCAAAATAAATTTTAGCCTACTTTTTTAGAGTACAGTAATGCTCATCGAAAGGATAGCCCATTTTTTTGTAAGATGTTTAAACTTTTTAATTGTTTATAAGCGTCTTAACAATGTTTACAGACAAATTATTGGATAAAATTTAAATTCTGGTAGCAATACTAGTAATATTACTTTCTGTATTTTTTAAAAATTTAAACTCGTCTTTCGAAAATATTGTACAGTAAAATAACTTTAATTTTTATTTAGAAGTTCATTTCTTCTTGATCATTTGTCGTGTCGTATGACTCTTATTTTATATATATATATATAAATATATATATATCATAGTGTTATATATTTTTTATAAGCGACAAAACTGTAACTGTGTTTCAAAGGTAAAAATATTTTTTTTAAATTAAAAATCCAGTAACACTTTGTGTCAGATTCATTACGGTTTTTGAGTGCATACATGCAAGCGTGTGTAAGAAATACATAATGACAAATATAATCAAAAGTTCATTGTACAGTAATTAGTTAACACATGTATTTAATTTTTATTTTAGCCAGTGAAGGCGCATACTGACAAATTTACTCAAAAGCAAACTTATTTAAAACTAAGCTCTGGTAAGCTACAGAATAATCTTAAGATATTGCCTTGCTAAGAATCGAACCCTTGACAAGTTATTGTAAATTTATGAAATTGAGGTTATTTAATGAAATAAAAGCTGTGAAATGCTCAACTAGTGTATATTTAGTGTTTAAAGTGAAAGACAACTGGTTGTTTCTAGACTGGCTTACCGGCTTACTGCCACACAGCGGCAATGCGATCGCCTAAATGTATCAGTCCATAACGCGAATACCACAGCATTTACAACATTTCGGCAACTTTTACATAAAATGTCATGCCTTTCTCTCCATTTCATCAGCTTTCATCCCCCATCTATCTCGTAAAACTAAAATTTTTTACGCATACTTTATTTTACACTGCAACTTTCTTGAAATTTTACGTGAATGTTCAACAAATATTTTTAAACTTTTGTATCAAACTATTTGTTGAAAACAACCAGTCAGTGATGACAAGGAAGAAATTCTACGTCAGTTGTCAAAATATTAGACTGTTTGAATGAGTTTGTTCGGAGAAACAGTCTGATTAGTTTGCAGAATTTTAGCGCGCTGGGCGCAGAATTTATCTCGCGCCTGCTATCTTCCAGTCTTTCAGTATGGGAAAAGCCCGATCCCTAGCTTCAACTCTCACTGCCTTGTTCCTTGTAGCGGGCCCCCTCCAGATGTTTACAATATATAAACTCTTTGGGTAAAACGCGCTGCGGAAATCCTTCTCAATACAGAAGCCGAGGTGCGAGTGCATTAGAATTGGCGGCACCAAAACACAAAAGCATATCTGCCAGTTCATTGAAAGTAAACCTGTTCATTTTTGTGGTAGCACTATGACAAACAAAGCTTTTGTTGTACGGTATATTCACAGTTCCACTACTAACTGCACTACTTATAACACCAAACAAAGACGCAAACACACACAGACCCACACAGGACTGCATTCAACTGCCACCTCTCCTCTTTCCTTGTTCCTGTGAGTCAAGGCCACCCACCGTCTTCCAAAGAACGAGCAGAGATGGGACACACAAAATGGTAACAACAATAATGAATGGGACCAAGACTCGAACCGTTGAGATTGTAACTGCATCATACTTGGTGCTGCTAAATGATGACTACGGCGCGACGCAGGTGTGACATATTACATCTTCGTTGCCAATTTTAAGGCATTTCCCGCCCGAGTACCCACCAAGTGTCATATCATATTACTTATCTGATGGTCCTCTATGCCGCTACATAGAGTCTTAAACGTTAAGCGCGGACACCCTGTACATGCGCATAAGTATGTATATATGCACATATGTCTGTACATATGCACATATGTCTGTATATATGCACATATGTCTGTACATATGCACATATGTCTGTACATATGCACATATGTATATATGAACATATGTCTGTACATATGCACATATGTATGTATGCACATATACATGTAAATATGCATGCACATACATATGTATGCACATATGTATGTATATATTCATGTATGCACATATATATTTGCACATTTACATATAACTGTGCATTTGTATTTATTAGTGTATGTACACACATAAACATAACGCATGTACATATGTATCCATGCACATATATAGAGGATGTTATCAGTACAGTGGTTACAAACTTTCAGGAGAGATACAGTACACTCAGAAGATGGGAAATCAAATAGCAATACTTGGTCAGAAACACTTTCATGGCGCGGTAGTGACGGCACAAAACACAAGAAAGAAAGGACACGAACAAGAGTACAAAACATGTATATTGTTCTTAACACAGCAAAAAACTAAGAAAAAAGAACATAAAGAGAGACAGATCGTCATCACCATTCAAATACTTCGCAACATTTTTGCTGTATTTAGATTATTAAACATGTTTTCTCTTCTTGTTCGTGTCTTTTCTTTCTTATGTTTTGTGTCGTCACTATCGCACCAGGAAAGTGTTTCCGACCAAGCACTGCTATGTGATTTCCCATAGTCTGGGTGTACTCTATCACTCACGAAAGTATTTAACCGCGGTACTAATACACTCTGTATACGTATGTATATGGGTGTATATATATATATATATATATATATATATATATATATATATATATATATATATATATATACACACACACACACTCACACGGGTATTTGGGAAAGAATGATCGTAAATTACATGGGTGATAAACAACGTTAAAAGAAACATTTGTACGGAAATAGCACCTTCAAATTTGCAGTGACAACCACTTTATCTCCTGTAATGTACCATCCATGGTGTAAGCCCTTAACGTCTTATTTCTTTTTCCTGGAAGAGATATGTTACATGCTATCCAACCCCTAAAAATGGGGACGTTTTTTAAGTTAATTTATATTTCTTAGAACCATAGCTATTTATATAATTTATTTGTATCCGTAAAGGAGCATTCTTAATTCTAGTATTCCATTACGCTACACTCACGTACATATATACAAAAGTAGCTAGTACATACGTCCAGGTCTACAGTCATGTAATTTAATGTACATATTTATTTCTTTATTTCCTGATTTCGTGGCAAATAACATACTTTCCGAATAGTGATTTTTCTGTGTTTTCTCCAAAGTTATTTAGATTTTCATGTATTAGTTTCTCAATGTATTCTCTGTTTCCGTTTGTATTCAATCACCAACAAATAGAAGAGCCTTTATGTTGCTGGAATATTTATATCTTATACCATCATTGTACAGGATACTGTAATTTATGTGATATTTGTCAATGGAAAATAAAGAAACATAAACCAAATCGTAAGTGCGCACTCCGAGGTGCCATTCCAGTAGCCGAGAGGGTGAACAATAGTAACCAAATTAAAAACAAAAGAACGGGATAAATGCGGGTGGCAATTAGTCGGCGTGTGTGTGTTTATGTGTGTGTACATGTATGTGTATATATGTATATATACATATAGAAAGAGAGAGAAGGGTGGGAGGGCATTGCAAAATTCCATGTCAATATTCTGGGTAAAAAAATTCTCACATGTAGAGGAATAAAAAAGATATGTGGACAGAGGTCCGGAAACGCACCATTTCTGCGCTACAGCTCGCAATACGTGACGTATCCGTAACATGTTAATATGCAACACACTATGCCACTAACACACAGACAGTAGGAACAACTGTGACGGCTGTTACGAACTTGTTAAACGATATCGTCGGCATTTACCGCTTTAAAGAAAATGTTCAAAATGCGAACTGTAGCGCAGAAACGGTGCGTTTTCGACCCTATGTCCACATTATATTTTTTGTTCCTGTACACATGCGGATTGTTTCCTCAGAATATTGACATGGAATTTTGCAACACCTTATATGTATGTATGGAGATATATATATATATATATATACATATATATATATATATATATATATATATATATATATATGTGTGTGTGTGTGTGTGTGTGTGTGTGTGTGTGTGTGTGTTTGTGTGTGTGACACACAAACAAAAGGTGTCCAGAAACGGTCGTATAGTAAGCATGTCACGCGAATTATAAGTTAAATTGGGTGCGACATTGCAAGAAGCAAAATGTTACATGCACAATGTGGCAACACTGCACGAAGAAAGTCTCCTCTTGCACTGCACAAATACCTTACTAATACTGTTCCGACAATCATATTATGGGCGCAGGTTAAACCCGAGCCATCCACACATAATTAGGCTTTAAGTTTACTCCACTTAACATTCATAAATTATACTTGTGCATGAGCGCATATTTGGTAAAAAGTTGTTTGGAGAACTGATAAAGTAGAATTATTTGGTATTTCTTGAAGTTGTGCTAAAATCTACATTGCAATGAGATCAATATGTTGTTCCAGATCTACAAGTAATATGTACCAAGTTAACGGCGTATTGAACTTTTTTACTCAAAAATTAAACAATTGTATTTGCAACTATATAATTCTCAGTGGTATGAATGCAAGAGTTTTGATTCTAATGAGCTGGTTGATTGAAGTTCAGGTGTATTGGACTTAAATCTTTTTAGTTTTTTAAAGACATCAAATTTTTTTTAAGGCGCTCAACTTCAAAATAAATATTCGGCGTGTTCACATATTCTCATGACAAGAGGTTTATACATGTCTAAAATGCTCCCTCACAATTACATTCTTCTCAGTTGTTTAAGTAATCATCATCCTTAAGCGAATGGCATTAGCAAATCTCGAAGGTTTCGAAAAATATAAATATCGTGGATACAACACTTTCGGCGTCCATTCACCATCTAAGATATTTAGTTTCTAAAAACCTTCGATTCTCATTTTTGACTATTTCTCAGGTAAGTCGTGAAAATCACGACTCTATTCAAGATATATCGACGTTTCATAGAACACACTTTTCAAAGTATTTCTCCACTTGGGTGTCGAATTTCCAAAATTCGTCAAAGTTACTTTTCAGGTATTGAAGAAGAAATTATTAAGAAAAAAAATTGCGTTTTATTCAAGAGTTCAATGAGGCCGAGTTACACCGAGTATGGATAGAAAACATATTACCCTTTTTTAACGTACGGAGTAGAATTGAGAAAAATCCTGAAATGTTAGTTTGTGTATTTAAATTAACATCATCTTGAAGCTCGTCTGATCCGAGTGGTATGCATAAATAATCGAAAACACATTTCAATATTTTCTCCCTCCTTATAGAATTTTTATGAAAAATACTGGGCGTGACATTTTTGGAGGTTATTTTGCTTATGCCAGAAAATATTATGGACAACATATTGCGATCGTATTTTATGGCTATGGTGAGAATGTAGACTGTACGAAACAAGCTGAGCTTAACAGAAGATGTTACCCCAAAATGTGCTGAAATTTTGTTTGAAGAAGACATGGCTGCAATTGTGCGACGAGATGAAGTAAAAATAAGAGTCGCTTTATTTCCATGGTTTCAACATTATTTCAAGAAGCTAACATTGCTGTTGAACAAGCTTCTGGGTATGCTGACTTACTGATCATTCAGACTGCTCAGAACATTTGTAAAAATAAACATGATCAAGTTTCCATAGTTGGTGAAGATATAGACCTATTAGTTTTATTGTTACACCATACTCCAGCAGACATTGATAATTTATTTGTGAAACCTGGGAAAGCAAAGAGTGAAACTTTATGATAATCAACAAAATCTTTGCAAACATCTGTGTACTACTACTACATGCATTTTCCGGCTGTGATACTACATTCGCATTCTTTCGCAAAGGTAAAGTGTCATCGTTCAAATTACTTATGAAGAACACAAAATTAAAAGAGATTGCATCGTTTTTCATGGGCGTTAATATATCAAAAGATGAAATTGGCCAAGTAGGCACAAGCTTATCACTTACACTGTATAAAGCACCCGAGTCTGAAGTATCATTAGATCGTTACAGATACAAGTGTTTCAAGAATGCTGTTGCTCATAACAATAAGGAAGTTACCTTATCCAGTATTCCTCCAACTACTGCTGCTTCTCTCCAGCATTCTTTGAGGGTGTACCACTAAATACAAGCATGGCTTGGTCACCAACTTACACTAACTCAGTGGAGGTGGCACAGAACACAAAGGGATCTCGAGCCAACAACAAGGTTGCAATCTCCTGCTCCACAAAAGCTTCTGAACTTGATATCTTGCAACTGTTCCAAAGGTTGTGAAAGATGGTGTGGCTGCAAGAAGGCAGGGATGAAATGTTCGAACCTTTGTGGTTTCTGTCAAGGAATTACATACAGAAATATTTAACCATCACGATTGTTAATGTTCACTGTAAATCTGCAGCCACTCACGGCGAAGTGGAATGGGCCTAATGGGGAAACCACATAAAAAAAAACTTGCCGAATGCTCTACCTCAAGGGTGGTGTGGAAACGAGCAAAAAAAATATTATTTGGTTGGAGAACCACAGTGATTTAAATTTTTTACCTCACTTCACATTTCAGTTTTGTAACAGTTACAAGCAAGGGTTACAGAGGTTTAAGATAACGGCGTGAGAGCCGATGAAGATAAAAAGAGGTAGACATGGAGCAGCATCATAATTCAAAGAATGGTTTTGAAGCCTGCGTGAACTTTTACAACAATTATTTCAACCACCACCGCCAAACTAATGAAGTGATGAGAAGGGATGACTTGTACAATCTAAAGAACTCCGTAAAAAGTATTATTAATAAGGAAATAGAATAGTACGTGAAAATAAAAATTTATTTGCCTGACTTCAAGGCTCAAACGACTGTACAGGCGTTAGTGCAAATGTGTTTTACGCTGTAACGCAGAAACTATCAATCATACGAAAAACATTTTAAGACACCATTTTTTTTATAAAAGTTTACGTTCATAATTTTTTACTAATACAATTTTGCTCTAACGTTAGCCAGTAACGATATATTCAAATAAAACCTTTTGAGCGCCATTTTTCAAGATGGCGAGGTTAGCACACTTCGGATCGATGGGGACTGTTAGTATATTATTTAGGCACCAAATATGAAGGTTTCCACCAAAAATCAGCTTTTTCGTAAATTCTTTTTTAAAAAAACCTAAAAAGGCCTGAATTACTAGTTGTTCTACATATTTTTAAAATGTAGCTGTTATACTTGCGCCATTCTTGATAGAAGAACTCAAAACATTGGTGTATTACATAACGTATGACGTATACTGTAGATGTTTGTATGAGTGTATTTGTATACATATAAAGACCATATGCATAAACGTGTCGCAACAACACAGTCATCTACGACTGAATATTAAGCGCACGTGAATTATTATGGCCTTATTAGAGTTTAGACGCCAAGTAGGCCTACTTCAAATATAAATGAAAACCCCTTATAACCTCTAACTTAAAAACTTTCGCAGTCAATATTTCGACACTATAATGGGAAGAATCTCTGTTTTATGCATTCCTACACAACTGACTCTAAACACAGTACAAACGTAATATTAATGTTTCAGTGAACTGTACCTATTACGTAACTAAATATTAAACACGAAATCATTGCACTCACTTGGTCTATATTAGTCTGACACACTGAAAAGTAAATCAAAGAAATCGTCGACCTAGACAGTTCATTTAGCTCTAACTTCTCAAATCAGAAGTTGAGATACATATACTAAATTGTTATACAGTTCTAACAGCTATTGTATTTTCAAAAGCATTACTAAAAAGCTGTCATACATAAAGTTACATTTAAAATTGAAAAAGGTTCACCAGAGAAACAGATAGTTTTAATAAAGGTGAAATTTGAGTTTAATCTCAAGAATAAAATGCTTACTCAACACATGTCCAGGCTAACCGGAGTAAAAACTAATTAACGTATCATTAAAGTTCTTGGATTGCATGGCGATTTTTAAACATTAAATAGGTGCGGAATATATAGTAACGCTTAAAATGTTTTTCTTTTTTCCTTAAAATGAAACTGGGAGACAGTATAGTAATAAAAATAGTAGAAAACACTTTTAAAGCGATATTGTGTGCAAATTTAGCTGGAACTCTGCATTCCTATAGCGTACTGACTTGCATCAAAATTTATTTTGAAAAAAAAAAAAAAAGTGTCATAAAGAGTTCACTAGTATCTGTTCACACTTGCAACTAGTTTGCTCCTAAAGTTAGCAACAGCTATATTCCAGGAATGTTTTTTTCTATACTGCCTTTAAACTAATGGTGCAAATTTCAATCAACTCTGTAGAAATGACACAGAGCCAGGTGGCGCAGCGGTTTTAATACGGACGAAACGTTTTATGCCCCCCCCCCCCTTTACAGCAAACACACGCACACAATAAATAATTCGTTATTGGAGTAAATAAAACAGATTTTTGTCGTTATTTTACCAGTGGTAGTGCATTTGTGGATGACTCGTTTAAACTATGTTTTTTTTCCTCAAACTAGTTTGACGTACATGCCTATCCCATAGCCTTGACATGAACAACATATCGGTGACTCACACATTACTACAGTATATTTTAGAGTTTCCAATTCCCTGAAAACTTTTAAAATGTGTTTTGGTACCCAAAACTAACTGAAAATATATGCTCATGAATGTTTCCCCACGTTTCCATTCCAGTAGCCATAGTCTCTTCGCAATGCAGAATGGTTTCCGTCCGGAAGCCATATTATGATAGACGACTGTGCTCCGAAACATGTAATTCCGTATCCTTGTTAACGACAGAACTACCAAATAGCCAGTGCACTTACAGAATATGAAAAGTTATGGTATCGAGCGAACGACTGGAATATTCGATCGTCGATAAAATCTAAACTACTCATATAATTTGAATGAATTTTTTTTTTGCCAAGTAAATATTTTATTAGCAAACGTATATTTGAATTGCCCTGGACAGTAGTATGCTTTGATTTCGAGTTAAAATAAAAAAAGTTATTTTAAAAAATAAGGGTTTGAAATTACAAATACCATAAAAAATGGAAAAATATATTTTTTGTAATTTGTAGTAAGATAGCATCTAGGACTCTATAATAAACCGAAATTCAAAAATATTTGCGTTTTAATTTTAAAATAATTTTAACATCCGTAAATCACCTATGCAGATGTTTTTGGAGAGTAAAATTATTTTAAAATCAAAATATGAATATATATATATATATTAATTTTGTTATTACAGAGTCCTGGATATTACCATAATAAAAACTATAAAATATCTAGTTTTACATTTTTATGGATTTTGTGGTTTCAACCCCTTATTTTTCAAAATACTGCTTAAAATTTTTTACTGAAAAGCAAAGAGTGCTACCGCCCAGTGGTGTATAAATATACGTCCGCTAATAGAACATCTACTCGGCAAAAAAATCTCATCGAATTATAAAGAGTAGTTTAGATTTTATCGCTGATTGAGTATTCCAGATGTTCGTTCGACATGTTAGCTTTCCATACCCCTTAAGTATGCACTTTCTTGTTGACTACATAGTTCTCTTTCGTTTACAAGAATAGTGTCCGTGTGTACTAGAGGCTTTTAAATCTAGGCGGCGTAAGTACCAAATTGAGTCGTTTGAAAATGTGATTCGAATGAAGTTTGCTTGCTTATAAAAAGTGAACCGAGGCAATCGTGTGCATGCCTATGATTTCATCTCGCGAATGTCTTATGATCGGTCATCATGGTCGCGTTTCCGAGGAAACTTGGCTTGCCATAGCAGGTTGCTTTTCGTAATTGCCTTAGGCTTCTGATTGAATTCGGTAGCGGTAGGCCTATTGCGCGTAGCAGATTTTGTAATATTCTTCAAAGTCATCATTTATGCTTGCGTACATACTCCAATGACCTTCACGTGAAGTATAACAGTAAAACGTGATAACGAGAAATGTCCAGTAATGCCGAGTCATATATACTGCCACTTACGAAGGAATTATGACGGTTGTACCTGCTGTAGATAGTGGACACTTGAGATGTTGTTCTGATTGTGAATAACGTCAACCACTGAATACAATTGGTTGTCATCACTGATACCCTCGTGCGTCCCGTTGGAATGGACGCTGAATGTTTCCAGCCATAGCTGGGACTCCAACCTACTACCTACACAGCTTAATGCGTTGTAAATTACAGCAGTGGTAAACATGTTGATAGTATTTTTTATATTTAATAAACTTTTTTCTATCATGTCGAGTTCGGTTTGTTTTGTTTCAGTACACTGTAAACAAATGTTTGTACTTTTACAAAGAAAAGCCTTGGAAACCCAGTTGCCAAGGAAATTCCTTGTAAAACTACAATGGTTATCCTTGTAATTAAATACAAAGTATATGTTTGTACAATTACAAGGACTAGCCTTATTTGTAGCTGTACTTTCAACAAGGAAAAAAATAAATTTAAATGTTCATTGTACTTGATAAATAACACTGAACTTATTTATCAAATAACTTTTGAATAAAGGACGTAAACAAGAGATTATTTTGAAAAAAAATAAAAAAAAAATCTCGGGAAGTGCTAAGTTTCGAACCACTCTCCCCACGCTTAGAATCTACGTATCTTGCCCCTAGACCTCCGTGACTTACATACTGATAAGACTTTATTTATTTGTAGGCATTCAATGTAAAGTTAAGTAATAATTATTCCTTTTAAAGCACGCAATTAATATAAATATTTTATTCCAGAAAATACTTTTCATAGGTGGTGATCTTTGCATAAGTAATTTCCGGTGAACTTACAATTTTTGTAGGCTACACATTTTTTTCTAAGTTTTTTTTTTTAACAAACAAAATCCTTTAAACGTTATAAACTAATAATATTATAAGGAATATTTTCAACATTTACAAAAGTTTGTACAACTACGATGAAGTGCCTTGTCACATTTTATTACAAAATAATTTTCAGTGCACGAACTGTCAGTATAGGTACAAGAAATTCCTTTATAGTATTACAACGTTTACCCTCGTAACTTCATGAACTAATGATTTTACAAGGGTATTCGTTGTACTTTTACAAGGACTTGTAAAAGTACAAAGAATACCCTTGTACACTTTACAAAATTTTTTAGAGTTTACCATTGTATTTAAATAGGAAACTATATTGCGTAATTTCGCTGCCTACTATACAAGCAGTAAGATTACTATCGTATATGTTGAATTATATGCAGTAACGGCTAATGATATTTTTCAAAGGTTAAATATTCAGTGTTCACTTTATCGTAAACAATATATGTTATTGCCTATGTTGTAATTGTTATTTTGTATGTTTTCTACGAACATATATGTCACAGTGCTCAAAAGTCAATTCCCGTCGACACTGTCATGTACCTTGGTGCTTGTTGGTATGATATATCCTTTTCCGTTTCTCTCGTTTTGTTTCGTTGTTCAATGTCCATTATTTACCGACTACACTCCTATCTTGTAAATATTTGTATGTATGTTGACCACGACCATTTCAAGCTTCCTTTGTATGTACATTTCGTATTTTTGCTGCTCATTTCCTCGGCCGTAGTTCACTTATGCTACCGCGAGTTTTCTGCGATTTAAACAGGAATATATTCAACGAAACCATTCCGTATAGCAATGGCAAACACTGTCTTATACTTGGTACGTTTACACGTCAGGTACAGTACGGTTTCAAAACACTCAACGAGAACAATACTAGCGTGTAAACTTAAATCTGAGTTCCAAGGCCATTAAGGCGAACTTACAATAAATAATTCGCCTCGTCTGTACATTAAGAGTCCGGCAGTTACGTCTCCAACAGCTAACAATATACAATGAAAAATCGGATGATAAGTAGCCTTCCTATACGAGTACGTTTTATTTCTGGCACATTCCATGAAAGACAAACGTTCAACCTCAAGTGATTGGAATGATGTGTACTGATTGATCATGTCTTGTTTTGAATATATTTAATTTTCATGTCTTGGTTATAGCGCAACCGGATTATCACATTGAAGTATTTTTTAAGTGTGCAATGTTTCCAAATTAATATTTATCTTTTGTGAATAAATTTTATTTCAAACATATGTTCCTTAATAGCCAGTCGGTGGTATTGTGGCATTAAGCCGGTGTCAAACGATTTGCACGTTATAGTAAATCGCATGGCTAGAAGATGGACGGACAATTAACGGACGGTTTACTGACGGACAGATGCGGCGAGATATTGTAACTCTCATCTTCCACAAGATTTTACTGGACGAACACAAAGAATCATTGGAGGCATGTCACTGACTGTTGTTCACGTGACTGGCGGACAGACACGTGGACGCGACGAACTGTTACAACTGTGGCTTCAGTCGGACATAAAGTAAAATGTTAACATGGTTCGTACTGAATATTTACTGATAACAAAAAAAAAAAAGTATTCAAAATTAATTTAATAGGTTTAGCAGTGTATTTTTTCAGTATGAAAATTTTGAACGTGAATAAAAAATAATTACTTCGTAAAACTATATTTAGTTTTTCCCACTAAATTTTTTTGGTTTACCTAATTCTGACCATATACCAGTCTTGCCCTCCCTTAAATTTTGGAAAAAAATCTTTGCAAGAGCACGCATAACAACTCGCCAAGTTTAATTGGAATTGAATGAATGGTTTAAAAATGCACAGAAGACAAACAAATATTTATTTGCATATATCATATTAAGAGGTCTATGCAGCTGGCGTACGAACACTGGTGCAGCGTATACATTTTTCCCCCCAGAAATACCACTAAACTTGTGTTTGATATAACAATCAACGATGGAAAGTACATTTTAAAACATGCTTCTAAATTTTCTAAATATCATGCTTGAGACACACGGTTTCGGGGCAACGCAAAATGGCTAAAAACGCTTCAGACTGTTATCACGTTAAATAAATACCAACCGGAATCGTAAAACTAAACTAGAGAAGCACGCACTGGGCTTAATTATGCACTTCCTGTAAATAACAAGAAGTTACCAGCATAACGGACAAGCCTACTGCCCTCAAAGAGGGTGCAAATTAGCCCTGAAAGTTAAAATAGTTTACTTATATCTGGAAATATTAAATGATATTAATTTAGACACATAATAAACGAAATGTGCAAAAGATAAACCAGCTTACTAAGTAATACAGTATACGCGTAACCAGTTGGAACATATTGGGAAACACATTTTCTGAGATGTTTTTCTATCGTAAAGGTAAAAAAAAAAGTGGCCACTGTTTACAAAATATTATCAAAAGAAGATCGAATAACAAAAAAGTCCAATAAACTAACAAAGTAAAATATGAATGCCAATATTAATGATATTCGGAAAAATATTTCCTACAATATGTCATATTATGCTAAAGTAAAAATGGCCACCATTAAAAAAAATATGAACACATAATTAACACAATACACTAAAGTCGAGCCAGTATGCTAAGTAGTAAGTGTGTACTTAGTTTACCAAGATTCGACAAGAAAAATTCTCAGATATGTAAGGTGATTCCAAATATATAAAAATTAATAATATTTTCTAAATAATAATATAAAGTGACCGAAAAACGCAATCAAAATCCAGCCAAATTTTTAAGCTGTATACGTGAACCAATATTATTACAAGCAGGAAAAAAGGTTTTCTCAATAATGTAAAACTAAAACAAAAAGTTAACCGGCATAACTGATAAGCCTAATTTCATCGAAGTGAGTGCAAATTATTTCTGAAAGTTAAAAATCGTTTACGTAATCTAGGAATATTAAAATATATTACTGATTTAGACGTTTGAAACGCGATATATACTAAAGTTCAGTCAGATTGCTAAATAAAATCGTGTAAACTGTTTAATAAATTGGGGAGCAATTTATATGAGATGTTTTCTTATCAAACCGATAAATAAAAATAGCCGCCATATAAATATCACAGACGGATGAACGAATTACACAAAAGTAAAGTCAGCTTTCCGAATGTGTACAAAGTTTGATGAAATTCTGAAACATAATTCCTAAGATATTGTATACTATGCTAAAAGAAATGACAACCGTTTTGGAAATTTGCACACGGGATGAACGAAATGCCCAATATTCAAGTAAGCTTTGTGTGTCGTATGTGTGTACCAATTTTGTTAAAATTCTGAAAAATATTACTTACGATAGGTGATACTATGCTAAAATATAAACATGGCCACCATTTTTTAAATATGAACACAGTACGAACTAAATACACAATATTCAAGTCAGCTTTGTATGTAGTATATATGTACCAAGTTTGGTAAATATCTGAAAAATTTTTCGTAAGATATACGATACTATGCTAAAAACATAAAAATTGTCGCCATTTAAAAAATATAAAGAATTAATGAAATACACAAAATTCAAGTCAACATAGTTAAAAATTTGATTGAAAATTTTAAAATGGCCACTAATTTGTAAATATGAATGGCGTAAACGAATCATAAAAAATTTTAGTCAGTTTATATACAACTATATATGTACAAATTTTGATGAATTTTGGTTGACTGGTTCAAACGTTTTGAGGGGGAAGGGGGCGGAAACACATGAACACACAGACAGAAAGGTGATCTAATAAGCCTTCTTTTTCCTTCATAAAGTAGGCTAAAATGGCCGCATTTATGAAAAAATTGACACACGATAAATATAATACACAAAAGCCAAGTGCGCTTACTAATATGTGTGTACGTAATAAATTTGACGAAATTACGAAAAATATTTCTGAAGTTATGTAAAACTATGCTAAACATATGAATAAATACAGGATGAACGAAAGACAGTAAACTAAAGCCAGCTTTACATGTAGTATATATGCATCACGTTTGATAAAACAGTGAAAAATATTTCCTGAGATATGTAAAACTATGCTAAAATATAAAAACTACAGTCATTTTGAAAATATGTGCACAGGGTGAACGAAATGCACAAATGTCATGTCAGCTTTGTGTGTGGTATTTGTTTACCCTTTCATAAAATTCTAAAATATGGTTCCTCACATATCTGGCTGGAAAATTTTTTTTTAAATGATCGCCATTTTGAAAATATGAACACGGAATAAGCGAAATATATAAAAGTGAAGTTAGGTTACTAATTACTACATGTATACTAAGTTTGATGAAATTCGGTCCACTGGTTGAAAAGTTTTTCTTTTTAGGAACACACACGCAGACACAGGAATATGATCTCATAAGCGTCCATTCTTTATTTTGGAACGTAGGTTAAAAAAAGTAGGGTAGCTGCTTAAAGTACAATAGGGGATCAAAACACTGCATTCCTTTGTCGCACCCGCGCATAAAAGCGATACGGTTGTTGATGTTCGAACTAGTCTAGCTATTGTCCTGCCTGTTTCCGTACCTCAAACAAGGCATCTAGCTTCTGCTGTGTAAAGCTCTTAAAAATAAAATAATTGTATGTTCCCATACTTTTTGACATGCATCATGTTGAAGGTCATACATAAAAAGGATATAAATAAATTGTAAATTTTGGTCTCGAGAAAATCAATTTCAGATACTCGTGTTGGGCCTGAATGGATACGCACGCATGTAACGTTCTTTGAACTATGTTAATAAGCAGACATCATTCACGCAGATCGAATAGTCTTCCAGTTAACTTTCATCCTTCAAAGCTAGGCACATCGCTCGGCGGCCTGGAAAATGCGCCACTATAAGCACGAATCCAAATGTTCCGTCACGTGATATCAGTCTTAGGGCGTGTGAGAGGCTCATTAAACAACAGCGGACGTCAATCACTTATCGAGAGAGTCAACATGACACTTGAGTTGAAGTGGGTGTGGCACGACTATTGTTCTGGGACATCAACCAATCACAGGGGCCGTCTATATAACAGCTGTCTCATACTGTCGTGGCTATAAGAAGCTGTGCACGTGTCCTTCATTGTATCTTCTCTGACACAGCCACGGTCATCATGTCCGCACTACGGGCGATCTTCGCCTGTTGCCTGTTCTTCAGTAAGTATAGTCCGAGACAGCGTTGTTGGTTTTCTTTCGTATCTTGCGCAAGGAGTCACAGTAACTACACCACTTGCCTCGCACCAGGACGACCCGGGCTCCATAGCCAGCACGGTAGCTCCCTATTGTACGTGGCAAATATGATGAACATTACCATTGCGTTTCCTCTGGGTATACCTTTATCCTCCACCATCTCATTCCACTGTTGCTGCACTCCCACTCAATCACCAATCTGAGATGCACTCAAGAATTTGCGGTTACATTCTCATCAGACACATTTTCATCGCTCTAAGAAAGATTATCCGCAATTTTCTTAGTTATAGCAGGACATAAGGGAGCAGCAGCTTAATATGTATACATAATTACCACCGCTAAGTGTAATGCTCCGGCATGCAGAAGTTTGTACACACAAAAGTTTAGCGATTGCATTCAAGGACGTTACTGACGTATTTACCCATTTTACGTCCTCCACCTTTCTTTACAACTTATTGACTCGCTAGCAAAAATAATGGTAATTTTTTTAATACAGGTATGGGCATTTTGTCTTACCGCTTGGCTCAGTCACAGAATACTTAGGAATACAGAGGTGATACAGCTGGTAAGACGGGAAACTTGCTAACACACGCCAACAAAATGGCTTCGCCGGGCAGCAACATGGCGGAAACGCCTTACGCCAATCAGCGTAAGGTGGCTATCCTGCTAGCCTGCAGCCAGGACAATAGGAAACCAGTCCAATTATTTGCTCCTAGAGGCTAGGACGAGCCGCAATGCCTATGCCAAAGTCGCCCTTAATGTTTTCTCTCTTCTTTACTTAGGGAGCCGCAGTGGCCGAATGGTCTGACCATTCGCCTGCCACCAAGGAGATCCGGGTTCGATTTCCGGCGGGTTCAGGCCCCGGATTTTCGGATGTGAAAATCGTGCCGGACGACATCGTTGGTCGGCGGGTTTTCTCGGGGATCTCCCGTTTTCCCACCCTATCATTCCGGCGCTGCTCCATACTCACCTCATGTTACCCCTCACCAGCGCTGAAGACCTCGATGTTAAGCGCTGACTAAAAATCTCTCACTCTTGTCGTGTAGTCGTCGGTGACGTCGACACGCACGGTTCGTCCACCCAGGCGGCAGCCTTAAGAGGACTGGTACATAATTCAACGCTAAAGGCCTTAATTAATAACTGCAGGTTTCTTGAAGCCAATTTGCGAAAATTAAACAATGGCAACGCTAGACAATAGTTTTAGCCAACTTTTTAAAAAAAATTGTTTCCAGTGTTACGAACTAGTGAGGCACAATCTCTGACGCCAGAACCTCGTGCATTTAAGTACATCGCAAGAGATCACCCGTAACGAATTAGTAATTCTTGATAAATATTTACTCATAAAGTGTGCGAATACAATTATCTAGGATTGCCATTGGGTATGTTATCAATATTGGCTTCGAAAAAAGCGTGGGAATCAACTGATATTTTCAGCATTTATTTATCTCCACGCACTCTTAAGGACTACATAAAAGTATCCATTACATTAACTGTTTGTAATTAGTGGATGTGTAACGTGCATAATGGCCCATGAGATTACGCGATATAGACAGGAAGTTTCTGCCTCACTTTGTTTCAGTACCTTACGTGCATATCTGCAGTTCTTCTTTATGGTTATTAGGTGTGTGTATTTGTGCAGTGTCGCCTATCATTTCAATGTGCCAGTCAGAAAAACGTTAACTGCGACATGATATGTATGTGATTTGTGGATAAAAGTATAAGACTTCTTGATCTAAAACATCCCATCATTGACCGCGAGGCAGAGCTGCAGGTGTGTGCGTGAGGCATTTACAGTAAGTGGTGCAAA
Source organism: Medauroidea extradentata (assembly GCA_003012365.1). Taxonomy (NCBI): domain Eukaryota; kingdom Metazoa; phylum Arthropoda; class Insecta; order Phasmatodea; family Phasmatidae; genus Medauroidea; species Medauroidea extradentata. The sequence continues at coordinate 28,767 of PNEQ01123712.1, forward strand.
AATCTTTTCGCGAAAACTTCCCGTCTCTAACAATAGAACGTAGCTTGTAAAATCTGACTGCTTGTATCTTAAAGTTCTGGGAGAAGGTGTACAGACCATCAAAATTGGCGTTATTATGTTGTGACAGACCAGACTGCACTGCCCTATACTTACAAGGGTACAGTCTGTGATCACACTGGCTCCGAACTTCTATGAGGCGTAAGTTAGTTCACTCTGTTGTGGAACATTTAATTACTGGCCAGTAGCGAGTGGTGCGGCAGATCACCACAAGGTAGGTAAATGTGATACGTCAAACGAACATGCAATAGCTTGCAGTCTAGTCTATTGGCAGGAAATAACGCGAATTTTGCACGCCCCTATGCGGCAACTTAGAAATGTGAAGAAAAGTGACATGATTTACTGGTACATGACAGCTGTGATATGTATACTAGTAAGCATAATCATAGAGGGCAGGAGATTGTACTTTAATGATGGTGTGTGTGTATGTGTTACAGCGGCCGCTCTGGCCAAGTCTCCATGTGTGTCGCGTTCGTTCGGCCAGGACAGTGGTGTGTGTGTGTGTGCAATGCCACGTACTGCGATGCACATGAACCCGTCAAGGACAACGAACTGGCAGGAGAGCTTGCTCTCCATTATCTCTCCACTATGTCCGGCGACAGGTTCATGCAAATGAAGATGAAGTTCTCCAACAGCTCCATTGCCAGTGAGTACATGCCTTCATCTCTCACAGTATTCTTACCATCCCCTACTATGACACTGTACGACTTCACAGAATCATCTTGCATAGCTCAGTCCAGTTCACTGTCTTAGACCTCAAGCAAAGTTCAGAATTATGGACAGCAAGTATATCTTCACTTCATTCGCACCTAGGGATGAGCCGATATGGAAAAACTGATTACCGATTACAATTACCGATTGCATAGAAAATCGAATGCAACCGATTATGTTCTTAACAGATTAATAATATTGATGTATATTACCAATTATCTATTTTAAACCTACACAAAAATAATAAAAAACCTCTTATACACGCAAATACACTCCCACCGTTATTAATAAATAATTACAACTTCAATCACGGTCGTCAACATTCATATCAGTAAATAAATACAATTTCAATCATGGTTGCTAACATACATAGTTCATATTTTGGCTCATTTCGCCACACGTGTTTGTTTTACTCGGCCTTGACATGGGGTGATGTGAATAAAATCGTGACTCGTCGAGTGTCTACTCGAACCGTGAGCGGTGCGAGTCGGCACTCGGGCATATGTTGAATAAAGTGTTCATACTCGACCCACCTAGTGAGTGGACACTCGTGACATGACGTCAGCATGACTGCGAGAGCATACTCCGGTTTCCAGGCGAATAAAATATAGTGCCGACTCGCCACAGTGAGTGGCCACTCGGTAAACTGCGAGCCTCCACAGTAGCAGGCTCACCATAGCAGAGTGCACACCGAGAGAGTTATCATGGCAGAGTTTATGGCAATTCGCGCACGTAAATGTTACAATGTTCGTAGAGAATCGCGAGAAGAGGACTACCGTTCTTTGTACAGGTTCAATAAAGATAGTGCAGAGTGGATTGCGAACCATTTTTTGAAGGAGGAAGTAGATAATCGTGGGAGTGCTGTGTCAAATACTAACCGGGTGAAAGTGTTTCTTCGGTACATTGGTGACCCGGGTTTTCAAGTTGGCGTTGGTGAAGATTTGGGTATACACAGATCAACTGTATGCAAGATTATTTCGTCTGTGCAGACATCAATTTTGAGGAAGACGCGACTGTGGGTACGTTTCCCAGAAACCGTAGAAGAAATGGAAATGGAGAAAGCTAAATGACAGACAAAGAACCGATTCCCACACCCAATTGGAGCAATAGACTGCACCCATATACCCATCATAAAGCCATCTGTACACGGGGACGAATACATAAATAGGAAACGATACACAAGTGTCAATGTGCAAGCAACATGCAACGGGTCGGACGAGTTCACCAGTGTTGATGCTTCTTGGCCAGGTTCCGTCCACGACGCCAGAATTTGGAAGAATTCAGAAATTTACCGAATAATGGAGAGAAACACAACAGGAGCGCTGTTGCTTGCAGATTCCGGATACGGAATAGCCCCCTGGTTAATGACGCCATTTCAGCATTCAGCTAACCCTGTACAAACGTCTTTCAACAGATGTTTAACGCGGGAACGGGTTTGTATTGAAATATGTTATGGCCAACTAAAACAACGCTTTCCCATGCTAAAACATAAACTACGAATAAAGCTGGACAACATACCATCGTTGATATTATGCTGCTTTATTTTACATAACATTGCGAAACGTCTTAATGAAGAACCACCCGCTGGAGTAGACAATGAAGAAATCGCGCATGAAGAACCACATCATCACAGCGAGCATGTTATCCGACGCAGGGGACAATTTACGGCGAATTGAATTATCAAATGTGATACACTTCAACTTGTAAATGGGAAATGTATAAATTAAATTTGTTATATCACAAATTGCATATGTACTACTTTAGAATAAATTAAATTAATGCCAGTAGGCCTATATTACACAATGAAATCTGGTATACAGTTTCATTTAAGTAATATGCTTGCACCACTTGACTTTAATGAATATGTCATGAAGGGAATATGAGATAATATTTAATAATAATGTATCATAAAGGAAAATAACACATGTACATACTCCTGTACTTGTATACTTTAATTTTATAAAGATGTTGGTGTACTGTATTACCATTTGTTTGCTACTACCTACTGTTACTACACCTACTTAGTGTTGTTTCCAGGAAACATACTCATTAACAGGAGATCTGTAGATATAGTTTCTGATGTGTCATGCTCGTCAGTTTCGTTACTGCTATTGGTTTGTACTTCTTGTCGTCTAAGCTCTCTTTTCAATTTCAAGTCGAGGAGCTCCTGGTATTTTCTGAAATACTTCAACTGTTCTAATAGAACTAAACGTTGCAAATCGGGCGTTGAAAGACCTTTAGTTTCCTCGGTTTCTAGCAGGTTCACTTTTTTCTTTTTTATAGGACGTTCAGTTTGTAAAGAAAAGGCGCTAGTCTCCGTCCGTTTTGTTTTTTGGGGGTTAGCGTTTTCTTGAGTTGCATCTTCATCGTCTTCAGAGTCTTTCTCGAACGTATCATTGGTATCTGTGACCTGTGAAGACTGTGACGTCCCTGCTGTTACACCTCCTAAAATGTAATAATAATAATTGTTACAGTCGTTTTTCGACAACTTTGCATTCATGATCACTACACTACTACAAACATATTGATATGTATGGTAACATTTATAAATGTAAGCTATTACTAGTTGAAGTAATAAAACGTGTTAGCTATTTGCAATAAATATACAAATTTGTATTTCCTCCCAATTATATTATAGAAAGTCATTAACTTATCAATATTGTAGGTACCTTTCATTCGTACGATTGAGGGGTTCGAATCGCCTTAAATAAATCTCAGGAAATCTTCCTCCCATGGTTTCAATACAACGCGTTTATTTCCTGTTTTATTGACATCTACTTTTTTCTTCAATCGTGATTTCATATTTTGCAGTTTTTTTCCAGAGTTGTCCTTCACTCAAGGCTACCCTGAACTCAGCTTGTATTCTTATTTTTATTTCACTCATTGCACTTGCACGTTTGTTCTTTGCTTCAGGAAGCATAGTTTTCTCTAATATTACAGGAAACTGTTTAACTATAGAAACAAACTTCAATTGATTGTCGGACAAATCCCAGTTAATCGAACTTGAATCACCCATTCTTCAAACAATATTAGGCGGCTTTCACACCGAAGTAGCACGCGACGTGCTACGTGCTTCCAGGTAGCACGTCGCGTGCTACTTTAAACACCGGACCATATAAACAGATGGAACATTGCACACCGAGATAGCAGAAGCGTAGCGTGCTACATGTAGCAAGCAGCACGTGCTACTCAAAACCGTCTGGACGGTCTTTTTGCGTGGCATGTCAC
>PNEQ01123713.1:0-32759 GCA_003012365.1 Medauroidea extradentata
ATAATTAACGTCGTGACCGATCAAAAGCCGCCGGAGGAAGCGCCTATTATTTTCGTCGAAACCTTTAAGAATCTACCTCTCGTGACGCAACCCGCAGTGCGTGAGTCCCTTAGGCCGATTTAAAAAGAAACTTCTTTGTTATTTTATTTCAATTAAAGCTAGCCGGGCATACTACATACAACAGAAAGCGTCGCAACTTATAGGCTGTACCCAATATAAAACGTGAATTGTCGTGTCCCAGGCTATAAGGACCAGACTTAGTATATTTCTCTGGTATGTAAAGCGTGTATAAGGCCTACGTATGAAAGGAAGAGAGTGGCGCCGAGGTGTCGGAGGTTGCCTAGGTCGCAGGCTCAAACCGGATGTTGTCCGGGAGTCCGACCTGGAGGGGGCGTGGTCTTGGCAGAGGTCCGTGGAACTGACGACGTCTGTGTGTTTGCGTTGGGCGTTACTTCCCTCCGCCTTTTGACAAACTGCCCGGCCTCGCTCGCTGTCACCCGGGTGCGGGAAGGAGGTAGTTTCCGCGGAAAGGAGGGGTGAATCTGCGTACAACGGCTTTCCGGGGCACGCCAGACCGTCCACATACCCTGCCAGCAAGGTTCTATTCAACCACCAAAACGTATTCTTTCGTTGTCGCAAAAAATAATGCATAGGCAGAGAGGAAGTGAAATGGAGCGTCAGTATTTGTGGCCCAAATTGTCTGCAAAACATAACCGAATACGTACAGTGCTTGACGTGGTTAGACGACAAACATTTGACATGAATAAACTACTTGCAGACTAATAACAAACATATATTAGCGGAGTAGCATATGTTAAACCTTCAATACAATTTATGCAAGGTCCAAATATGAAGTAGGCTACTCAGGCGTGGTACATAATTCAGCGTTAAAAGCATTAATCTATAACTGTGGGATACTTGAAGCGAATTCGCGAAATAGCAATCCTAGACAATAATTTTATCCAAAGTTTCAAACACAATTTACAACAGACGAGACTGTACGAAGTGCTTGTCGCGACGGCCAGGTTACTTGCTCGTTATTGGCTGGCATAGGGTGTAACGGGACGAAGGGGAGTAGGAGAGTGAGGTATATCAGAAAGGGGGACGGCTGTAGTTCACATATTTTCCGAGGACACACTTAGGTTTGTCGAACAGAACTGGCTCAACGCTCTCCGGGTGGAATCAAATAAAAGCAACAGCCATTTGAGAAACTGAGGTGAATTTTAAGTTCGTTGAATTCTAGCTTGTGCCCAAAAGAACACGCGAATTATTCAGGTCTCTACCAATTACGACTCTCTAGTAGAGACAGAAAAAATTCGCGAGTTCACTGACCTCCAGGCTGAACTGCACAGTCCTGTGTACACTTTGTTTTCAGCTACTTGTACAGTGGCTGCTGCTCCAGTTGCACATCTGACAAGGTAGCGCGGGAGTCACTGAGTGTTTTCATGCAGACCAACTATTAGTTCAGGGTCTCCAAGGACAAGTTTTCATAAACAGATATCTAATCACGGAAGAGATTCATATTATGTGAATTGATTGACACAATGCTGTGTTTACCTATTTCTTTACTATTACAAAATTCAATTCATGACATACAGTAAACCAAAATTTTATATATCATTAAAGTTTGATTAGTAACAGAGGCATACAGTCACAAAGGCTTGGATTGCAAAATTATGCATTTCGATGATTATCGATGCTTCCTTATCTAGATTTGGTACAGGTGATTGTAATCTGCTAGCAACTGAAATTAATTACTATTAAAATTCTTTTGGCTGTAATTAATATTAACTATCTTGAAAGTATTTGTAATCGAGCCAAATTACAATTTGAAAGTAATTTACCCAACACTGTTCACGTATACTGGCGTTCGAAATCTAACGTCTCCTCGAATAAATTTGCAAAATTTCCTGGTCCCTACTCATTGGCTGCTCGCTGACACAGTTATACAACATGATTGGGGCTGCATTATGTTGCTTCTCTATTATTGGCGCAGTGCCCTCTCGAAGATGTCGAATAGGTCAAGGGCCAATTGCGTATAAGTGGCCTGCAGTTGTTGTTTGAATTCCGGAGTAAACTCCCCCCAAAAAAACGCAAATTTTTAAGGTCTCTACTCTAGAAGTAGACTATAGCTAGGGCCGGGTGGTTATCGCGAAAAAATGTTTGCCCCACTTTGTTTCAGTGTCTTACGTGCACACCTGCAGTTCAACTTCATGGCTATTGGCAGAGTGTTTTTGTGCAGAGTTGTTATTCATTTGACTGTACCAATCAGTACACGGATAACTGCGACACATCACGTCTCTGATATGCGGGTTTAAGGCTCGGCACCAGTTGCCATATTGAATTATTTTGTTTTTAGCCCTTATGAAATTCTGAGAAGAAAGATTGGAAATTTTTTGCTGTAATATCAATTCTATTTACCTTGCGCTACAATAAAAGCATCGCCATTGAACATTTAACGCATATTTACGCCGTAATTAGTCGAGCAAATTAAGAATAGAAAAAAAATTGCTCGACTAATTATGGCTTTAATATACGTCAATGTTCAACTGCGATGCTTTTATTGTAGTGCAAGGTAAATAGAATTGATACCATAGTAACAAATTTAAAATTTTTCTTCTCAGAATTTCAGAAGGGCAAAAAACAAAATAATTCAATATGGCGACTGATGCCGAGCTTTAACCTCCAGATGTTGTATGTTAATGCATCCAATCACTGGCCACAAAGCAGAGATGCAGGTGCGCACGTAAGGCACTGAAACAAAGTGCTGCACAAATCTTGTCGCGAGAACTAACAGGCCGTAACTATACCGGGTAACTCACCCCGAGGAAACTTACACATTGGTCACGAGTAGTCGTTAAATCTGCGCAGGTTTGTATTGCAGCGAGGGTGCGTTCTTTAATTCTCTTCGGGGTCGTTTGTGGAATTGTCAGGACAATACACAGCTACTCCCGGCTTTGTGTGCCGTATCTCGTTACCGATTATTAATCAACAGCAGCCCGGTTTGAAAATTGGATGCGTATCGGTTATTAACGCATGTTGCGGTGGCGTCGCACGCGAGCAGAAGCAACGGTGTAGTAGCACTCGTGGCAGAAGCTAAATTATCGAAACATGAAACCTGAAGCCTAAATCAGCTAGTACAGGCACCGCATTGGTTCGATGTGTTGCTAACACAGCAAATAAAATTATTCCTTTCAAGCTAGCTACCTGTGAAAAATGCATTGACATGAGACTAATGTAACGCCATCAAATGGTACATAAGCCCCTATTGACAGCTTTCGAGTGTGGAAAATTCATAATTTTATATCTGTACGAAATAATGTTAGATTTGTAGATGTTCTTACTATGGAATATTTTTGAATCGATAGAATACTTATAACGTGTCCTTGTCAAAATTTTCATGTAACGGCAAGCGTAAACCTGACGAAACTAACGGACCTAATGAAATAAGATGGCACAGGCTGCGCGCTTGGAACTATAAAAAATACAAAAAACGAGGAATGTGTGTGATTTTTAAGTAACTTCTGAAAATAAAGAACAAATTCCATACTTTACAGTAGTAGAAAAAAATACAAAACAAAATTTTCAGTGTTTTATAATTTTAAGCAAGTAGCACGTGGCCAAATATTTCATTGTGAATTACTTCATGTAATGTCGTTATGGGAAGACAACACATGAAAAAAATTTCCATTGGAGGATAACGTAGAATCTAGAAATTTTCTACAAAACCAGCCCTATTTTGTACAAGAATTAAATGATTTGTTTTTCACATTTGAATAGCCATAAGGGTGTTCAATTAGTATAACATGATAATTTTATAATTTCATTAAATTGTATTAGTTTTGTTGCGGTACTTGTGAGTAAAGTTCTCTTACGAAAAATTTTAACTTGCATAATTTTCTTGTAATGGTATGTCGAAGTTATTATTGCATGTTACGCTACCATGCAAAAGCTAAAACCAATTTACTTACTCAAATGAAATGATTCTCTGTCAAATAACATACCATATAAGTAACCTAACATTTATATACCCACAACGTAATACTTTAAATCTTTAAAAAATACGCAAACTTACAGGGAAAAAGTTTTAAACTAAACAATTTTTGTAAAATACAAACGTTGTTAACTGTGAGTTGTTATAATATTTGGTTACGTAGCCCACGGCATATGCTTTCCCTGTTCGTTATTTCGTTCAAGTAATTCTACTGGTTTTCACTATTTGCATGACAGCATAACATGCAAAAACTTTTATTCTGACATACTGTTTAGGGAAAACAATGCTTGCTAAATTTTGTTCGTAAGAGGAAACTGTACTGACAAGTATCGTCAACAAAACTAATACTCTTTCGTAAAAATATAAATGTTCGATATAAATGTCCTTGAATACCTTTAAGACGGCGTTGTACACGGACGCTTGCTAGATATAGCTATAAATATTGACCAGTTCATTGAAACCTATGTAAACATTTAAATCTTAAAATCCTAAGAAACTAATTTCTAAACTATTTGAGTGCAAAAATATTGCCCAGTTAACGTATTATTACCGCGGTATAATTTATGACACAGGAATACTGCACAAATGAATATCTTACACGAGTTTGTGATTCTAGTGAAATGTTATCATTAATGTTAATACAGTAATGCAGAAGTATTCAGTATTTAAGAAATTTTAGAAGAACTAAAAACAGATTTTGTTTAATCAAATTACCGTTGATTAGATATGCATTTAGGACAGTTTTGTCGTGGCTAACGACGATAACAAAAGGAGATAATTTTAATTAATGTATATCATCGTCACCATAAAGGTAAAAACCCCGTAACGCAATTTTTTGTGTTTTGTCTTCCTATCTCTTTAAATAATCTTATCTATATTGTGTGTCCAAAATTTGCTTAAAAGTAATGTTTTATTTCCCCACAGAGGAAGAGAGCGAGAGATATTTGGTCAGCGCTTAACATTGAGGTCTTCAATGGTGGTGAGGGGTGACATGAGGTGAGTATGAAGCAGCCCCGGAATGAATGGGCAGGGGAAACGGGAGATCCCCGAGAAAACCCGCTGGTCAACGGCATCCCACATGCGAAAATCTGGGGTCCGACCCCGCTATTTCACCAAAAAAAAAAAAAAACACTATCTTATTTTTCTATCTTTCTTTCTGCATTCGTATTAAATGGATTTACTATGAGATTTTACAATTAGGGTGACGATATGTTGCAATAACTACAAGATATTAAACGACGGGAACCTTGTTAAAATTGTCCAGGTTTTCTAGTTTAACTTCCAGAAACATAATGTATGAAATTCCAGCGTAGCCTTTAACGTGGTAAGCCTGTGCAACGTTCCCTGATCAGTCTGTCTGCCCTACGTACAAACGAATAAGGAAATACATAGCCGCGTGAGACCATAAGAGATAGGAACATGACCCATTTTACTAGGTTGCTACATCGATAACCGCAGACTTACCCTAACTGTCCTTCGATAATTTTTTTTTGCGCAAGCTAGTGGAGTTAGACAAAGTACTTTATCTTCAGAAGCTCATCTTCGGTTAGTAAGCTGAGTATTATTCAGGAGACGATTATAATTTAACTGCGCCAATAACAACTAGGGACCCCTATTTTTCGCGAAAAGAATTTTGCCCCACTTTGTTTCAATGCCTTACGTACACGTATGCAATTCTACTCCAAGGTTATTGGCAGCGTGTCTAGTTGAAGAGCTGGATCTCATTTGACTGTGCCAATTAAAATATCGTTTCTGCAACACCACACGTCTGTGATTCGTCGGTAGAATCCCAAGGCTCGTTGTTAAAATATCCAATCACTGAACTTGGAGCAGAATTGCAGATGTGTATGTAAGGCACCGATACAAAGTGGGGAAAAATTATTTTCGCGAAGAACAGGGGTCCGTAATCATAACAACGTTTATACCTTACATTTTCGCAATAATATTTTTGCACTAATGTATTGCAGTGCCATATTTGCAATTCCTGCAAGTCTGCTTCACATTCAGTGATTGGATTGTTTATAACTCTCAGAACTTTCGGGATTATGCCCACTAAAGTATTTTAATATTATTGAATGTAGTATTCCAAATATTAATGTATTGTACTCTAATGCTGTGTTATGATGGTATGTTTTAATTCCTTATTGCGCAATTCAGCACCAGCATTTAATGTCCCATGTTAGTATAAAATAGGAACCACCTTCCAAAATAATTGTAATCTTTATATAATTATTTTGATGAGTCTTTAAGAAAGATATTTTCTCTCTGAAATATAGCTAATATATGTTTATTGCTCTTGGCAGAAGTTCAAGATTACTGTCACATGTATTGAATACATGTAAGTATACTAGCAATCCACCGCGACTTTGTTCGCATGTATTAATCATAACTGAAAGTGGTTACTTTAATCGAAAAACCTCTTTGTACACAAGATTGGTACTTTAGTCATCAATTGTTAGAATGTCCAAGCGGCTAGTTGAACTAATTCTGCAGCAGAATAAGTAGCTATAGCTGTCCACGCGAAATCAGTCTTAAGTTTGTCCCTGACACTAACAGCGACTTCAGCTGGGCCTTATTTATAAAACTGCACAGTTTACGTTCTGGGGCAATTATAGACTCTTAAATGTAAGATGTTAATCGAAAGAAAAACGCCTGATTTACCCTGCGCATAACCATTGGTGACGGTGCCCTCTTTTACATATTTTCAAAATATTTACTTGAAGTTTAATGCCATTAGAAAATTTCGGTGGAAAAGGTTTCGCGGAAACGAATTTGGTACCCCAACCTTGGGATTAGTCAGATAATGTATTATGTGAGCTGGTGTTGTCAAGGGACCAAAGCGGAAAGTGAGCTGCATAATCCATTTTACTCCTTTTAATCGACTACATGCAAATTGCACTAATTCAATCTGCTTTGCAGTTGTTGTGTGTCAGAATTGCAGCTTTTAACAGAATTCGAGCCCAGAACTTCCCGGAATGTAGACCTAAGCTACAAACAATTGCAACACGTAACTTCGAAGTAATTAATTAAAAACAAATTTAACTTAAAAAATAAAATATTCATGTCCTGGGCTTATAGAGATTGTACAATACCACATCTAGATATGTTTTTGTAGCGTGAACTCCTGTATAATTTATTCCTAGCTGATCATACTTGCTTTTCGGATCGTCTGTCTTGAAAGTTCGCAAACTTAGTTTTATTCTTAACAATCAAGTTATCTCGTAAAGTAAAAAAAAACTTACATATAATTTTTTAAATACTTAAGTAAGCATCACTCTGACGCGAAAAACACCTCAATACCTCTGCTGGTTAGATAGATATTATGGGTTGGTGGAAAACAAATTTTGCGCTTTTCCACCCATTCGGGGGTCGAATTTCAAAATACTTTAATTTCACATCCTAGGCATTTGTATAAGAATCCAATTGAAGTGAAAATCATTACGGTAGCCTTTCAGTCGAATCAAAATCGATCATATATTAAAAAACTCGTATGACTCTGCACAGTACTGAGAGTTCGAATTTCGAAAAATACAAAAACCATTTTGCAATTATTTTTGTTATCATCATTCTGAAATAAAAATTAACTGTATATCTCGACGGGTTCGATAGATATCGAGGATTTATCTGAAACACATTATAGTTCTTTTCACCACATAAGAGACAGAATTTCGAAAAACCCTTTGATCCCAGTTTATAGGCCATACTACTTTACTGGTGTCTCTTGAACGTGAAAAACTCGACGATATCAAGCTGAGTTCAAGATATAGAGACGATTAATTGAAAAAAACTTTTCACCACTTTTAACCCCTTTTCACCTCCTTAGGTAGCGAATTTCGAAAATTCCTGAAATTATTTTTCAGGTATTTGAGTAAGAATCATTCTTAAACAAAAATCACGTTGCTATATAAAATCAATGGAATCGATATATATCGATTGTAAATCGAAAACACATTATACCCCTTTTTTAACCTCTTTAGGGCCGAATTCGGAAAACATGTTTTATCGGTACTTGGGATTTTTACAAAAGCATCAATTTAAAGCAAACAGCACTTCGACATCTCGATTGGTCTGATAGATATGGAGGGATAACCGAAACAATATTTCACATATTTTCACCCCCTTAATTAAGGAATATCGAATCGTCTTGGAGACCTGTCATAGACATAGGCCTATGTAGGCTATACGTAACCAATTTAAGTAAAAATCACCACGGTAGCCAATTGTGTTACAAAAATATAGACGATTCATAAAAAACACCTTTTTGCCCCCCACTTTTTTTTACTGCTTACGGGTCAAATTTCAAAAAACCCTTAAACTGCTTTTTGGGTATTTACGTAAGCAACATTTTGAAGTGAATATAAACTCTCTTTCCCGAAGGTTCGATATATATCGATAGTTAATCGGAATCACATTTATGGTGTTTTCACCCCCTTAAAATTTCGAAAAATCCTTAAAACGGCTAATATGAATTTTTATGAGTGTTCTATTGAAGTAAAAATCACAATGATAGGCTGTCGCGTTCGAGCTCTATTGACGTTTCTTCGGAATCATATTTCACCCCTTTTCACCCCCTTAATTAACGCATTTCGAAAAATGCATTCTTAGTTGGTGCCTACGTGCCAAGGGGAAGCTTCCCTCAAAATTTCATGGTTCTAGACCCAGCGGTTTGGGCTGTGCGTTGATGAGTGAGCGAGTGAGTGAGTGAGTGAGTGTGACAAGACACTTCATTTTATATATTATGATTACTCTTTGCATAACAACTATAAAATAATAAGTTATTATATATGTTTTGAATAAATACTCTGAGGAATTTTATGTAAAGTTCAAAATAATTATATTACCGCTGATAGTGAGGGGCAAAGCAAGTGCTCAAATGCTATTTATTTTAATATTTATGAGTGCATGAACTGGAATCAACGCAGATATCTAAGATGGTTTGGTTACAACATCCTACACCGCAGAACTACTGCAATGGGTAAAATCTTGCATGTTTTATTTTATGTTTTTTTTTATTGATGCACTGTAAACTGACCTTGTCAGAAGGAATGTAAAGAAGAATAAACTCGGTTGTACTCAGAGGTTGGGGATTGACAGTCCCAGTTTAGCCTCTTATCATCTGAATTACCGGAGCATTTGAATTTTATGTTTTTTAAGTGTGGAACATTTTACGAGGATCAACAATTGTATCAGTCACGCCAATTATGCATTTGGTATGTAAGGATGGCAAATTTAAGGGGGTAGCATCTTAACCACTATAATATATAGTAAATGGTTCTTATGTTAATATTGTGTTGTACTTCATTTATGTCCGCAGTCTTCCATAGCATATTCTATGATTGTGTGGCCTGTATAAACAATCCTCTGGCGCCCAATCTATCATGCTATAGTTTCACACTTCGTAGTATGTGTACATATTTGATTACACAATAATTCTTGTAACATCACTTAGACCGCTAGTCACGGATGTTTGATGTCGCAGTAAACTTGTTCTGATTTGTACAGTCAAATGTGTGATGCCTCTACGCAAAGACTCGCTGCCAGTAACCACGAAGCCATTTTGCAGGTGTGCACGTAAGTCATTGGAACAAAGTGATCAAATTTTTTTTTCGCTAAAACTACCAGCCCATATTTATACTGTAACACAAACATCTACAGTTCACAGGTAAGTTCACTGGACCGTGAAGAATCTGTGATCATCCAATCACTAACGAATAAAGTATTTAAGTATACAACCAGTCTTGAAACCTTTTCGAGGTGTATTTAGCTTTGCTAGAGACCTAAAATGTTGTGTTTCCTTTTGTGTTCAAACAAATAGTATTTTTATTGTTTGTAACTCCCTGGTGCGCGCTTTGCTAATAATATAGAATCATTTAAATTAGGGTCTAACAGGGATTTGAAGGCGCTGCGATATTGTCTGGTTACATACTAAAGGTTTTCGGATAATGTGAGCACTAAAAGTTTAACCTTAGAAAAATATTACTAGCCAGTACTGCATATAATTCATCATTAACTCTTGTTCCCCTCACTGCTTGTATGGTTGGTAGCGAAATTACACAATATAGTTCCGTGTATTTTTTCTACAAAATAAACCGAAATCAACATAGTCTACTTGTACTTTATACATTTAATAAACTTTTTTTTAATCTAAATCTACAGGATTACACCGAATGCACAATATATCTTACACGCGCAAACATTAAGTGACGTGTTCAGAGAGGTTAGATGTATCCTTTCGTTAGCTGTTACGTGCAGGAAGCTGAAAATAGAACATATAACATTAGCAGGGCTTTTTTGAGAGCTAACTTTATCCCCAACCACGTCTGGCCATCACCGATCCGTATTCAGGACGTCCAGAAACAACCTGTTAATAAGCACACAATGTGAATCCTAGGCTCAATTGTAGGAAGAATGTGGCAACACCGCACGGATAAATCCCCTTCTTGCGCTCTACGTCCAAGTATTATTTTATGTATGCTACATCAGATAAACTTACAATCATGTTTGGACCTCTCTGGATTTTAACCTGCTCCCATAATATGTAGGTAAGGACAGTAGTAGTGAGATATATCTGTGTAGCGCAAGAGAGGACAAACTACAGTGCCGTGTTGTAATATTACGCCTGGGAAATGTCATTGTTCAAAATTTTGGCGCGAACATTTTCGTCTCCAGTTCAGCCCAAGATTCGCATAGTGTGGTTATTATGTTGTGATATCCGGACAGCCTTTATACCAGAGCACAATGTACGATTAAATTTCCCACGAGTGAAGATATTTTGGTCAGCGCTTAACATCGAGGTGTTTAGCGCTGGTGAGGGATGACATGAGGTGAGTATGGAGCAGCGCTGGAATGAAAGGGCGAAGGAAACGGGAGATCCCCGAGAAAACCCGCCGACCAGCGGCATCGCCCGGCACGATTCCCGCACGCGAAAAACCGGGGACTGACCCCATCGGGAATCGTACGCGGATCGCCTTGGTGGGAGGCGAGAGGTCTGACCTCTCGTCAAGGTTCAATGTACGGTTGCACTTTTAATTATTGGTCGGACGAGTCATACGCGGCAGGCCACGATATTTTCAGCAAATAAGATAATTCGAACGAGTCTACAGCCGTTTGGAGTAAAGCGTACTTTCAGGTATTTCAGAGTCAGTGACCAGTCAATGAGTGTCTACAATCTGTTTGAGCACAGACAGTCTTGGAGGCAAGCCTACATGTCCGTGAAACCACGTGTTTGTTCGGTGTCGATATATGAATATAGAAAGAAAGAGTTCGATGAAATTCTGAATTATACTCTTCTTTAGATATCTAGCTTGATCGGAAAATGTTTAAATAGCTGCCATTTTGAAGCCATGAAAACGGCATAAACGAAATATATACAAGTCAAGTCAGGTTTTAAGTACTACATGTGTGCAAAGTTTGATGAAATTCGGTCCACTGGTCCAAACGTTTTTAGCAAGTAGAGGGCACACAAGGACGCACACATTCACACGCTCAGACTCACAGAGAGGAAGATGATCTCAAAATTAGAGATAATGGTTAGAGACACTAAATCGCGGGAATAGTTGATTGTTTGCTAGGCACCAACATACTATATGTAACACTGACAGTTTTGCACTTATATTGACTATCGTTTATATGAAGTACTGCTCTTCAACAGAGCCAATTAGAACTGAACAGTTGTAACACAGAACGTGTGTGGTTCAACAGAAAACTGTTCGTACGTGTCACGATTGAGATACTACAGTTTATTGGAGACTATGTCAAATATTTCCGCGATTTTCCAGTGTCTCTAATAATGGTATATCGCGGGAAAACCTGACTGTTTGCTGGATTTCAACGTATGTTCAACTTACCAGAAGACTCCTGGCTCTAGCTTGTCTTCTTGGAGTTGTTGCTCTATTTTACTGAGTCAAGATGAATCCCGATATTGCAATATTTGATGCCTCTTATTGGTCTGCAGACAGCTACGTTGTATCAGAAGTATATCTCCGAATTATACAGATTGTTTGGTAGTTGAAGGTACAAACGAAAGGGGTGTGTCGAGGACAATGAAAAAACGCAAATAATGCAATAAACATAGGTCCGTAAATCAATAGCTTTCCCAATATAACACATTACATGTTACGACAGGTACGCTGTAAGACAAGATCAAAACGTCAAAATGCTGCGCATGTGAACGAAGACACTACATCAAGTGTTGAAAATGGGCGCCGTTCATGTGCAGGCAGTCTTCAGCACGTGTTCGCATCGATAACCGTACGTTCAAATATTCCAGGTGTGTTCCTAATGCAGTGGCAACTGCCCTCAATGTGTTCCTCTAGCCCGTGGACACTATCAGCAGGGCTGGCATGCACCAAACAATTTAAATATCCCCACACAAAATACAGTGTTGCAAAACTGCCATGTTTGCACGTGTCCATCATACATAGTAACGGGAAACCCGTCGTTTTCCGGACCTATGTTTATTAGCGTTATTTGTTTGTTTCATCGTCCTCTACCCATTCCTTAAGTTTGTACCTATGATTACCAAACAGCCTGTATACTGTTGTAAGAAACTACAGCTTTTGGAAGTGTACGCTAGCAAAAAAGAATATTTTCGCGATACACCATCATACGTACTCAAAATCCTACGTTTTCCTTCCTAAAGTAAGCTTAAAATAAAGCCGAAAATGACACGTTTGCTTAAAAAGGTGTTGATTTGTTTATTATAACAAAATTAAATCTATCGTAATATAAATAAATGCAATTTACTACCAACTTCACCTGCTTCACCTACATTTCGGAACACAATAAAATTGTATAGTATATTTGGTATTCACGTTGCGCCCGCCATTTATGTCGCGCTGACGTCACAGAAGCCTCGACGCTGATTGGCTGACAAGTTTCGTTGTTCGCGTCGTGCCCTTCGCGTCGCTTCAGTCGCGCTTTTCTAAATCCACCGTTACTGCCTCGTAGCGATGTAACGGCGGGGACATGGACGGGATATCATTTTACGACCGTTTTACGGTCTATAATAGAGATAAAGGGTACTTCAAACATGAAAGGTGGTTTATAGTCCCCCTTCTACCACCCCCTCCATCGATACATGCTCACAGGTACCGGCCTGGCTGGATGCAGTTTAATGCCGCACTGCAAGATTCCCGCTCACGTATAGCACACAAGTCAGCCCAAGAGAGTACTAAATATTCCCTACATTCATCCTTCCACGTGCCAAGCCCGGCTCGCATAAACTCTACCTTATTCAACCGCAAAAAAATGCTTCTAAATTACCATACACGTGTTTTATAACACTCTTAAGGGGGTGTGTTGGACAATTTTACTGTACTGTTAGTTGAGCCATAGCTAGGGACCTGAAAAATTCGCGTTTTTTAAGGCACAATCTAGAATTCCAATGAATATAAGTTCGTATCGCTTTCACAATTGGCCCTTGACTTATTTGACACCTCATGTAAGTTGCTGACTCAATAATAAACATGAACTAAATGCAGGCCCATATGACTGTATCAACGAGCAACTAATGAACAGCTACTGTCTTGGAGTCTAGCCTACAGCTCAGTGAACCCGCGATTTTCTCCAGTCTCTAGCCATATCTAGAGCCCACGATTTTTCGCGAAAAGAATTCTGTAACACTTGGTTATGTCCTATGTGCACGTATGAAGCCCTGCTTCATGGTTACTGGCAGAACGTATTATTGCATATAGACGTGGCTCATTTGACTGTGCCAACAGGAACAAGGTTACTGCGACACCACACGTCTGTGATTTGCGGGTAGAACCCTAGACGTTGAGCACACGAGGTTCAGGCCTCTAAAGTGTTTTTCAAAATACGGTGGCACGAAAGACTCTTGTCATTTTCATTTATCTGTAACTATTAGTGGAGCTTCGATTTTATGGCGGAAATATTTTACACCAATTTGATTCTGTGCCTCTGCTTCATGATCAGTAATTGGTAGGGACAAGAAAATTTCGCGAATTCAGTGACATACGTGTTAGAATCAACTATCCTATGCATACTCAAGCCCCGGCCATTTGTCCACTAGCTGCTACTCAGTGGAACGGCAGACAATGAACTAATAGACGGGATTTGAGCATGCATAGTAAAATGGATTCTGGCTTGCGGGTCATAAAATTCGCAAAATTATCCTGTCCCTAGTAATTGGATGTTTTAACTCTCATTTGCAGAGACCTGGAAAATTCGCATTTTCATTTGACTTATTTGACATCTCCTGGAAGTCTCTGAGCCAATAATGAAAATGTAACTAATACAGACCTTTATAATTTGAACAGCAAGCAGTTAATGAGCTACTGCTGTCTGCTTCAGTTCACATATATTCTTGTAAGCTTGAACTCACGAATTTTTCCGGTCTCTAGTCATTGGGGCTCTACTCGTGAATCACAGACTTATGCTGTCACAATTTCCATATTATTTTTGGTACAGTCAAATAGGAGTAGTTTCTGAACAAAGACACGCTGCCAATAACCATGAAGCAAGGCTGCCTATATGTTCGACGGACATTGAAACAAAGTGATGCAAAATTCTTTTCGTGACAAACTCGTGGCCCTATCAGGTCGTTACGTACGTTGAAGTTGGCACAAAACGTTATAGGCCGCAAGGGGATAACTTCACAGAGCGGAAAGCCACGCCATGTTAGAGTGGCTTCATTTGACGGCTATTCACCGTTCCGCCGTGCCAGCACTAGGGCATCACTTCACATCGACGACCTCAAGCACTTCGCTAATTACCGCCCGACCAAGAGAGACGACAGAGGCCGCTAGATCCTCTCACTCCTTCACACACCATTCAGCTCGACTACATACTTACAGGGGCTCAGTTCTACCGCGAGCCTCGAACGAGCACGCAGGAGTCGTTGTAATTAACGCGGGCCTACGTAAACTGCCTCTTAACACCGCTGGAAATTACCCTCCCACCTTCCCATTTTTCGCTCTAACGGCTGCACTCTGAGCTGCTGTTACCGAAATCGTATATGCTTGCTGCAATTTTCCCTGAGCCTAGCTCGGTGCGGGTTAGAATTGATGGCTTTAATGAAAATTATTAAACAGACGAGCTTAAATATCCTAATATAGCTACACGAATACCCACAAAATAACACAGACCAACAATTACATACCAACAAACACAGACAAACAAACACACCATAATTCTGCAACACACTACACATCAGAGAATATATCCACGCCCTACGAACTACAACAAAAATAAATAAATAAAAACTAAAAAAAAAAAAAAACTTAAAATACACTAAGTAGCGAAATTTTTGTAAATGTCTTACGCAAAATATTTACATAGTTAAATTATGTCTAGGGACTGGAAAATTTCGCGAATTCAATAACCTGTAGGCTAGAATTCATTATACTATACATACTCAAGCCACGGCTATTTGTCCACTAGCTGGATATATTCTCTGATGTGTAGTGTGTTGCAGAATTATGGTGTGTGTGTGTGTTTGTCTGTGTTTGTTGGTATGTAATTGTTAGAGACGGGAAAAATTCGCGGGTTCACTGAGCTCTAGGCTAGTCTTCAAGAATATATGTGAACTCAAGCCGACAACAGCTGTTCGTTGGCTGCTCACTGACACAGTGAAATGGGCCAGCAATTAGTTACATTGTTATTATTGGCTCATCGACTTCAATGTGGTTTCAAATAAGTCAACGGCCAACCGTGAAAGTAGCACGAACTTATAGTTGCTGGAATTCTAGCCGGTGCCTGAAAATAAAACGCGAATTTTTCAGGTCTCTAGTAATTGTTGGTGTGTGTTATTTTGTGGGTACTCGTGTAGCTATATTAGGATATTTAAGCTCGTCTGTTTAATAATTTTCATTAAAGCCATCAATTCTAACCCGCACCGAGCTGCTACTCAATGGAACAGCAAACATTGATGTGCTCCAACTGCAAAGGAGAATGTGACAACTGCAAATAAAGGTACTATAGACACTAATTAATGTTCCACATTTAAAACATTAACCGGTACACAGTTGTGACACTTACTATTATGTTTGTTGATGTAATTTTTTTTATGTTAACCAAACGAGAAGAGACAATCTCGCACATTCGTGATCTTTGGTAGTCATTATTTATTCAAATAGGGGCTTTTAGGGATGCTTTGTCTGTATGAGATATCAATTTTTGTATTCTGTATGAAATCTTGGTTAACAAATGTCATAATAACTACATAAATATGCAATGTTGTATTAGAAATAGCATATTTCTGCCATTTATTCAGACTAATCAAAAAAGACCGCCATTTTGGATTCTAAGGGAAAAATTTTGTGGCTCCACTTCCAGATTTGTTCCTTTAACGGTCAATAATAACTGTGCCAAGTGGCAACCTGTGACTCACAAGTGCAGTATTCTTTGATTCTTCCTTGTGTACCGCCTAAGACTATCAGTGGAACAGCAGACAATGAACGAATAAACGGGGCTTGAGTATGCATAGTACAATGAATTCTAGCCTACAGGTTATTGAATTCGCTAAATTTTCCAATCCCTAATTATGTATCTGTTCTGGTACTACGCCGCCTGACTGACATACGCCACTTAGTAAAGTGCTCTTATATGATATTTCCTTTTTTTAAATATGTAGCCTATTTTTTGCTGACACTATTCTACCGTCACCGAGTGAGATTGATTACTAGAAAAACACTAGCCTTGGACAAACCGAGTTAGAGTCATGATCGTGCCGTCCTGATTTCGGTTTTCAATTGTTTTCTGCAACCACTCCAATAATGGGTCATCTCCTGGCAACGAGCCATGACCAATTCATATTTCAGTTTCCTGTCTGCTGAAGAAATTGGCTGTTTTTTGGACCATTTTATTTAAATTCCTTACGTGCACGTACGCAGCTATGCTTCGTGTTTATAGGCAGCGTGCCTTTGTTCAACCTAGTCTCTCATTTATCTGCAGCAATCAGAATAAGGTTGTTTTGGCACCATACGTCAGTGATTTGACAGTGTAACCCCAAGACAAGTGACAGTTACAAGAACCAATCAACGACCGTGAAGCAAAGCTGCAGGTATGCATACAAGCATAGCCGTCTTTAGTAGAAGGCCGCGCCTTAGATCTGGCAACACTGCCAGGAAGGGTCATTTTAACACTTCCTTTAGCTCTCCAAAGACAATGACTCTACCTGATTCGTTATTGTGCCATACATACCGGCGAATCAGGGGAAGCCATTGCCGTTAGCGAGACAAAAAGAAGTGTTAAAATTACCTTTCTTGACAGGGTTGCCAGAGCTAAGGCCGTGGCCTTCTACAAAAGACGGCTATGATATAAGACTTTGAAACCTAATGTGTAAAAATATTTTCGCCATAAACGTACCTACTTACCAGTGGTGTCGCGTGGAATGTTCCAAGGTGTGCGGTGCCCAGCAGTGACTATACACAACACTGAGTTATCTGAGGAACCATTTGACTTGTATGGTCAGGAACACTCCACAGCCAGTAGCGTACAAGAGGCAAGGTACTTATAATATATACACCTTGGTCTCTGCAACAACACAACTGCTCAAAGCGTATAGTCGCTGCTAATACCGCACACCTTGGAACACAGCCACGCTACACCACTACTATTTACAGCCCCCCACCCCAACTCACACAGAGCACTTGTATGGTTAATATTGAGGTGAGCATGGAGGAGATATTAGAGACACATAAACGTCGCGAGTTCAACGAGCAGCAGGCTGGACTCCACAGTCCTGTATACACTATGTCCTCAGCTACTTGTACGTTGTCTGTTGCTCCAGTGAGTGGCCAGTTGTACATATGACAAGGTAGCGCGGGAGTCAGTGAGTGTCTTCTTGCAGGTCTGCTATTGGTTCACAGTCCTCAAGGAAGCGCTCCATTAATAGTAACCCATTCGCGTACGTAATCACCGTGTACAGGTGTTTGAAATAAGACGTCTCAAAAAACGGATTTGCAAGGGCCTCTACAGATAAGTATGGACGGGAAGGTTTCGCAAAATGATTTATGCACCATTTCTAGAAGCGGGAAAAATTCGCAGGTTGACTGGGCTGCGGGCAAGCCTACAAGAATATATGTTTACTCAAGTAGACAGCAGCTGTTTATTTGATGATCAGTGTTACAGTGATATTTTTTATCTTTAGGATAGAATGAAATCTAAGAAATACATTTTCCCGAATTCTATCATACTGACTACGCATATATTACCTAGTAAGGTGTCCTAATTTTTGTGTATTTCGTTTACCGTATGTCTTAACATTATTTTTCAATATTTCTAGATGTACGTAAATGATTTTAACTTTCAGGGTTAATTTGTACCCACTTTGAGTAAAGTATGCTTATCAATTGAACCAACCAACAAAATTTAACTTTCGGTATTTTTAATACCAAGTTTGCCTCAAAGTCCATTCTACACGATGCAAAAGAGAACCAACCCCCCAAAAAAATTCTGTCTATTAAGTTGTGAACCAAGTCACATACTGTTTATTACCAAAACTGTATGTCGTAAGGAGAGAACCGTGTGGGGTGGCTACATTTTACAAAGCATTCAAGCACAATATTCGCAACCAAGCAGCTTAGTTTCTTCCTAGGAAATATGTTTTCTTGAATAAATTCAACTTTATATGGCAATATTAATAAAATTTATCGATACACTTTGTACTACTGCAGATCAGAGACTAAGGCTGAATACCTACCATCAGGTCTTACATTAAGCAATATGCACAATTTATATGCAGCTGCACGTAAAAAATAAGGATCAGTATCATTTCCTTCGTACAAAAAAGTGTTCTACGAGAGGTTCAACTTGAAATTCAAACCACTCAAAAAGGATACAGACAATTTCTGTGACTTGCTGGCTATCAAGGAAAATAATGCTGAAGATAATGTTGAACGGGAAAGGATTCAGCAAGAACGTGAGGCATACATAATACTATGGCATTCTGCACAACGTAGATGAAAGATGACACAGCTCTAGCAATACGCTCCTCTGGCATAGGATGTGCCACTTTTGATATGGAGAAAACCCTCCTTTTACCAAGGATCCCAACTAACATTAGCTTCTGTAAACGCCAGCTGTGGGTATATAACTGTGGTATCCGCTCTAGCAAACAAAATGAAGGCTGCTGTTAAGTTTGGGTAAAAGGTGAAGCTGGTCAGGGAGCACAGGAAGTTTATTCCTGTCTTTTGAAACATTTTAAAGAGAACCTTCCTACAGGTGTAAAAGAGCTCATTTTGGGGAGTGACTCATGTGGTGAACAGAACCGCAACATCAAGATTGTACTGATGATGAAAACACTTTTTGAAGTGCGCCCTTCACAGCAAGTGATACACAGATATCTACTGTCTGGTCACAGTTGCCTGCCTAACGACGATGACTTTGCCAAGATTGAGTCTCTTATCAACAGGCAACAACGTTTGTATGCACCCGATGGTTTCGTTGACATAATGAAACAGTGCCGAAAGAAAAAGCCACTTGTTGTGACAAGAATGAAGTCACAATAGTTTGTAGGTTCAGCAAATCTGGATAATTGTGTGATGAATAGGAAGAAAGGACTCCATGGGGATCCAGTGAGTTGACTGAAGTCTAGATAAATGATTTCGAACAATTAACAACCTTCTCGTCTCTGTTTTAGGTATGGATTTGGAGAGCCTACCGTAGAAGTTGATATAAGTAAGAGGGCATCAGGCCGCAGAATCAAGTAGCTGAAGTCATTCAGTCAATAATGCATTTGATTCCAAAAGAAGCTGCATTATTTTACACGAATCTGTTTTCTTTTAAAATGCAGATGATGACACTGGTAAATATGGAGTAACATAAGATTTTAAGTTGAATATTGTGAATAACAATACAAGTTAATGTTGATGATAAAGAATGTTGAAAGTGTTCGAGTATTATTCGCGATACTGTTTTACTTTACTATTCACTTCAATAGCATAAATATCATCATTTGTAACAGGATCTGTGTTTTATTTTGTAAATTTATTCACACTTTTCTGCCAGCAGAAAGAAACCAGCTACATTTCATTATTTGATGTTTAATTTTTAATACGTAAAACTTGTATCGTATTAATAAGATATTATGGTAAATCTGTATAACATTTCTGTAATTTGGTACAGTAATTCACATATCTGTATTTTGTGCCAATGAATTGCAGTGCACATCTGAACTTTAAACTCAAATATCTTGAAACTAACTTAGGTGGATTGGTTCTTTTCTGCATAACTACATCTAATTATGCAGGTAACTTCTTGTTAGTAATTTAATTGGGTAATCTTATTCGTCCTTCATTGTTCAAATGGGGCACGACGAAATTTTTCCACTTCTAACTTCACATCACTCCACTGTAATTCATGTTAAACTACAAAACATAAAAAAGGCGAGGAATATTATAAAAAATCTTACCTTGTCGGAAATTGCTATAGTTGTTCATTTTCGAGAAATTCTTATTTAAAATTTTCGGATATATTTTAGCGCTTGAAACAAAGGCTACTTCGCCGAACGCGGCCCAAATGTGACCGTATCGGAAATTTTTAGCTCTCATAGTTTCTGTATAGAGACATATCGAAGTATACATTTGTATAAAACTGTTTTATGCGTTAGAGGAAAACCAACTAAACTACACCGTTAAAAATTTCCGTAAATTCACGGAAATATTTACAGAAAAGTACTGTAATTTAACGGAAGTGGCTTCCGTAATGTTTGTTTACGGAAATTTGTCTGTATTGCCAGTTTACTGGTGTTAGACAGTAACTTTCCATAAATTCATGGAAATATGTTTCTACTATTTGAAATCGTATTATACAGTGTTTCATTAAAAAAAAGTGTTATTCATAATCACTACGAATCCTGGAGTTAATGTGCATACACAATGGTGTTAAACGAAAAGAAGACAAGACAAGCTAAGGTAATAGAAGTTAAGTGCTGCTTCCTGGTTGTCCACACTTTGCCGCGAAGAGAAGAGCAATACAAACAAGAACTCGTATCGCGCATGGACAAAGGGCCGAATTAGTGACTGGAGTGTTCACAGTGGTGACGACGTAGGCGTTTTGGACCAACTGGGAGCAAAACCGGCCTAAGGTGCATTTGAATAGCATTAGTCCCCTCTTACCGGGTGCTGCTATTGGCCTACAGGGCCATTATGGGGGCGTGTCCTTCGCTGGGATTGGTTGTTGGGGGTCTTTCGGTACGAATAGCACCTAAGTGCCACGAGGTCTGTGATTGGCTGTGAACTTAAGCCCTGCAATAGGAGGGGTGGGGTAGGGGAGTGAGGGAGGAGGGGAAGTGAGAAGAATGGACCTTTTTGGTACAAGTTATGCCTAAACACCATGAGGAGGAAGTGGAAGTCTGCCCTCCTCTCCCGCACCCTATGCTTGTACTAGCCTATCTACCCTTATATCATACCCCCTGTCATAGTCCCACCTCTCCTTATGATATACCCATGTCCTATCTTAAAGCATACCTCGGTAACCTCTCCCGCCCCTTCCCTTTCCTTATGACATATACAAATACAAAAGTTGTCTCTTATGAAGTTGACATCTTACCACTGCGGAACTCACTCATAAATTGTCGCTGTAGTACAATGGTTAGAGCTTCCGGCTGGCAATTAGGATGTCGTAAATTCGAATCATAGCAAATTGTAAAATGTTTTCAGGCTACTAAATAGTGCGTCAGAATCTCGAGAAAACATAGTAAATAAGAATATGTCGTATTTCTGGAAAGTGGAGTGCTAGTAGCTTAAGTAATTAATATTTTTTGTAGAAAATGGATTGTCCGTAATTTTACGGAGGGTATCGTTATCAAGAAAAACTTAGCGTCCGTTACTTTACAAAGATTTCTGGATAATGTTTTGCCTGTTCTATTCTGTAATTACACAGAAATTTTTCTAACAGTGAACCAAAAATAAATAATTTACAATGGAGAACAATGTCACATGCTACGTCAAGATCATGTATGAAAATAACATTGTTTATTTTGTTCATTTGAAGAACGACTGAAATTTTAATAAAATATTTGTAATTTTTTAAGTTTCTAAAAAATATACAAAAAAGTTCAATGCTGTTTTTATACGTATCTTGATGTGACATGTGACACTGTTCATCAGGGTGAATTATTTAATTTTTGTATCTCAGTTGTTTATTACTTTTTAATATATGTTGTTTTATGTAAATTTGAACTTTACCTGCTATCATTAAACTACGAAAGCTAAGAAATTTTCATTGCAGTTAAAAATAAATATTCACAATTTACGTCTACAAAACAAACCATACCTTGTACAAATGTTATAAATACTGAAACAAATAAAATCGTCGGTGAATCTTTCACTTAATAGCCTGCGTCCTTAAGCAGCTGAATTTTTCTTAAAATCTTCCCGAGTTAAAATTTGATAAGGTTTATTTGGAAACATTTCAATAATGTCCTATGAAATTAAATTTCATTTATTGTAAACATTTAAGTGAAGTAATGAAATAATTAAGCCAATTCTAAATTAATTGTAACAGTTATCTCTCACTGTGCAATAAAGACTAAATAAGTGCTACTATTAATTTAGCCTAATAAACGCACCTAATTGTAAAATGTAATGTTTATATTATAAACATAACCAGTAATTAGTCGCGGCCTTAATTTATGAAACGGAAGTGGATAACTTTAATAAAATAGGTGACACAGCCTTTTAAGGTTATGGCGACATAAGAAATGTTCGTGATATATCAATATGTGTACTTAGTGTACTTATCTTGAACTGCTTTTTGAATTTTTAAAAATTTTTATTTCGAATTTAAGCGATATCTTCAATACATAAAATATTTGATTTATTTAATGATTTTATATAGGAGACATTGCAGCCCACAACATCATTATTCATCGTAAAATTTTCCAGTTTGGTATGTCTGTTGGTTCTTATGGTGTGCATGAAAAAGTAAAATGCAAATTTTGACGTTTACGAGTCATTACGCAAAAACTGTGAAAGATAAAAAAAATAACAAGATCAAAATTTAGTCACAAAATTATGTCCAAAACAAGAATAAATTAACTTGTGCAATTAAGCGTGCATAGTAGATAAATAAACGCTGAAAACACCAATGGATTTATAAGTTTTTTTTTCGAAGCCAATATGGATAAAATACTTAATGAGAATCCTATAAAATGGTATTTGTTTGATCTCTTGCGCTGTAGTTAAATGCACGAGGTTCTGGCGTCAGAGATTGGGCCTCAGAAGTACGTAACACTGGGAACAATTTTATTTAAAACGTTGGCTAGAACTATTGCCTAGGATTGCTATTGTTTAATCTTCGCAAATTATCATCAAGAAACCTACAGTTATAGATGAATGATTTTAGCGTTGAGTTACGTACGACGCCCTCTTATCGCTGTGATTCCCTGGTGCATGCAGCGACGCACGTGGACTGGCACACTTGTTGGACTCTCGTGATCAATACCGTCTGGCCGCGAGCTTATTCAGACCTCCCCGCCCCATTAGACCCTGTATCTACCTACCTGCCTCCCGGCGTGCAGCACTACTGGGCCCGTTTGACGACGTTGGCATGTATTAGTACACAGCCGCCTGGGGGCGTTACTGACTACACTGCAGTGACTTAGGTCGTGTCTCCACTCAACCAGAGAAAGTGATAATTCATGCTAGAAAGATTGTCGCAACTATGTCAAGTGTGTATATATATATATCACGGTCGTAGAATAACAGGTCTGGACATTCGCCTATCTACCAACATATTTTGCTTGACCGCCTTGTTGTTTGGCTGTAATTCACCAAGTTACCGAGAATGTTGTACTTTTTGGCGCTGTAATCCGGCCGGTCGGGCTCAAACTCCGCCCATATTTTTTCCATTGTTAACATTATAAATAAAGTAAAGCTTGCTGGATCCATGCTTTAAAACTGTGAGGGAAGGAAGTATTTCATAAATTGATAAAAAAAATACGTTTCGATAAATTGTTTATCCTAGTGGGAGGGAAGTGGGCAGAGTTTGAGTCCGACCGCCCTAACTGCAGCGCCAATAAAACACAATATTCTCGGTAACTTGGTGAACTACAGCCAAACAACAAGGGGATCAAGTTTCCAGGCGAGTGTCCAGACCTGTTCTTCTACGACTGAGAACACGAAAGAGCTAGAGAATGTGGTTGTACAATCACTCTCGCTCTCTCGTGGTCTCTGGCAAACGCCATCTGAATTATAACTAGAAATAGGAAATTTCGCAAAAAGATTTTTTCAACACTTAGTTTAAAGTCCCTTACGTGCACACCTGCAGCTTTGCTTTGTGGTCAGTAATTGGATGCCATAACACCCGGCGTCTTGAGGTTAAACCCGCAAATTACAGACGTGATGTGTCGCAGTTATCCGTGTACTGATTGGCACAGTCAATTGAATAACGACTCTGCACAAAAGACTCTTGTCAGTAGCCATGAAGTTGAGCTGCAGGTGTGAACGTAAGGTACTGAAACAAATTGGGTGCAAAAATATTTTCCCCAAAAATTCCTGTCGCTAATTATAATTATAGTTTGAAGTTGCTGAGGGAATAAATACATACGTAGAGACCTGAACATTTTTCATTTTTATTTGGGTACAAGCGAGAGTCGAAACCACAGTAAGTTCGCGTCTCTGTCGCAACTGTCCCTAGGACTCATTTGACGCCTTGTGGAAGGCTCTAAACCAGTTATGAAGAAGCAGATAAATTCCCAGCCAACTTTGACTTTACTGTGTCACGGAGCAGTCAGTGAGCAGCTGCTGCCTGCTAATGCTGTTGGAAAGGGGGGGGGGGGAGGTGGGGTTATGGGCCTAGCAAAAATTGTACTGTTATTTGTACGAGATATGATCTGTTTAATATACATATATTCTAAATATTTTTCACTGCATGGAAAACGTTCTAGCTTTCATAGTTTCTGTACAATGGCATGCCCAAGCCAAAACATGCATAAAACGGTTTTATACAAGAAACGAAAACCAACTGACACAAAGAAAATAAATAATTCTCGTTTAAGAATAGTGTCACGGGCTACATCTAGGCTACACATGTATAAAGAGCTGCATTGGAAATTATTTTTCCTTCCAGCTATAGTACAGACATGGCAATTGAGCTGTTTGTTATTAGGACGTAATCAGTCCCAACAAATTGTCAATATGTAACAAATTGGTACAACGACTGCGGCTTAGTTACTTTAACAGCTAAATCGCAATGTTTGTATTGTAGTGCGAGGTAAAAAGAATGTGCTTAGTAATCGCAGATTTACAACATTTTCTCAGAATTGGCAAAAGTGAAAAATATTGTTATTAAATATGGATAGTGAAGTCGAGCCTTAACGTACATAACATTTGGATATGAAAGAAATGAACACACTCCAAACAAATACAATACAGTATCATATTGACAACTCTATGCTAATAACAAATAGAAATAAGCGAACAATGACCAAGAGGCGTGAGGTGGAACTATTGAAAAAATTAACGTTACCACAGTTCCGTTAACATGAATGTTCATGATTTATGCGTAGGGGCCGGAAAATTTCGCGTATTCAATGACCTGCATGTAAGAATCAACTATCCTATGCATACTCAAGCCCCGACCATTTGTTCATTAGCTGCTACTCAGTGGAACAGTAGACAATAAATGAATATACGAGGCTTGAATATGCATAGGACAATGGATTCTAGCATGTAGGTCAATCAGCGACGTATTCCGGGGTCTATTTATGCGTTATGTGTGCTGATATTTTTGTTTAAGCCTTTTCTTTTCGGTTGTAGCAACAAAAAATGGTTATTCGTTGAGGAAGTTTTTTTCCTCAATATTGTTATATTGGCAGCGTAAATCTTTAATTAATAAAATCGTGTGTGCTGTCATCTGTTGGCTGTAGGTGTGAACACTATCAGTGTTATACAAGAATTGCACAAGCTGCCCGGTATTGGTTTATGATTAGAGGTACGTAAATTTCGCAGATACATTCCAGGTCAGGTTGAACGCCAATTATGTATACTTCATTGTCATGTCTGTGACTTGCTGGCGGCTGTTACGAAACGCGTTTGACTACTGCAAGCCAGTAGTAAACAAGGAAATAATGCGAAGGGCAATCGCTTGCTACCTGCTTGTACGGTTATAAGCCAATATATAATAGATTGTAGCCAGTGGGTGTATAGGACTGACAAGTCTAGGCTGCTGCCAGATGAATCCGCGAAATTGACGTACCTGTATTTATGATGTTTTTGCCTTAAGCCATGTAGCTACATTTTGACTGTTTTTTACTAAGCTTTCCGTCTTGACAACAGAAAAGTCATTAGAAACGGGTATGAAGATGCTTCTGTACACAAGGCCAGAAACTAGAAAAGGAGTCGGTCATGGCCAAAGTTAAAGAACCATGCTATCATTCACCTGAAGCGACATCAGGGGACTATAGGATATCTATAAACACTGGTAATTCGCGGGAAAAGTTGATTGTTTGCTAGGCTCCATCTACTATGTACAACACTGAAGTTTTTTCACCTATATTGGCTACATTTCATATGAAGCACAGTGTCCCTCTTCAACAAACCCAATTAGAACTGTACAGTTTAAACACTGAACGTGTGTGATTTGCCAGAAAACTGTTCACACGTATCACGATTGAGATACTACAGTTTATTGGCGACTATGTTAAACATTTTCGCGATTTTCATGTGTATCTAGGGATACCATATGTTACAGGCTGTTCACTATAAACCGAGAACTGAGCAGAACTTGCAATTAATTGAAAATATGTTTTATCGGGTCAATGTATGTTAACGTTTGAGAATGTTTAAACGTTTACACTGGTTTTTAGTTACATAGAAGTTTTCACATTAAAAATAGTAAAGATAACTGGAAAAAGGCCGAAATAAAGCTTTGTGCAGTGCTCAGTTTATTGTGAACGGCCTATAGTACTGTCGGCGACGGGAATCGAACACTGGTCTTACCAAATGCGGCGAGTGCAACGTGTTGCTCTCCCTTCGTGGCTAGGTACGTCGCTATTAGTTTAAATATTCAATACGTTTATTAGTGGCCGAGGGTCTAGTATTTCACGACTTTCCGCGCAGTTGAGATGTAATGTAATTAGTGCTTAGACCAAAAGTTTTTGCATCTCGCCGTTTGTTAATTTTCGTAATGCCTGAAGGAACGGCTAACGAAGTGGAAGTTATGCTCACTTTTCGCTTAGAATATTTTAACATTTTCTTCCGAAGATATTCGAATTACTTAGTAATGTAACTAAAGAGTAGGGCACTTTAACTTTAGTACAGCTAAATTCACTCTTTAATCACATTTCTGTAGAAATGCATGTACAGAAGACGTAAAGTTTAAATTATCGTTGATAGTTACGGTCATTATGTTCAATTTATTTCGATTATCTTCAAATAACTCAAATATTTTGTTACCAAATCCTTTGAAAAAATTTGAGACTGTGTAGAGTCATACGATACACAATTTTGCCAGAGCGATTTTTTTTTTAATAAAGAACCGTTTGCTAGTAATAAACTACTTTGCTTCACTTTGGCTTACCTTAACAACAAAATCTGTAATATTGTAGGGGGAAAAATATAAAAATCCGTCTGGTGTAACGCAAAAGAAAAATTCAGATACGAGCGATGATAAACAAGTGTTAACTGTAATAATGAATTTTAGGTATACGTATTAATTTGCGTAAAAAATTTATTTTCGAAACAACTGCAAAACTATAGAGCGAGGACTAAAATGGTTAAAATAACTATTTTTGGTAAAAAAAATTGCATCAACTCGTTCTATTGCACATCTGCAGCTCTGCTTCGTGGTTATTGGTAAAGTGTATTTCCACAGAGGCGATTATCATTTGATAGCACCATTCAGAAAAAGGTTCCTGTGACACCAGACGTCTGTGAATTGTAGGCAGAAACGCTAGACGCCGAGAGTTAAATGCATAAAATCACTCACTAGCGACCCTTGTTTTTCGCCAAAAGAATTTAGCCCCACTTTGTTTGAATGCCTTACGTGCACATCTATAGTTCTGCTTCGTGGTCAGTGATTGGATATTTTAACTGTCGGGAGCCTTGGGATTCTACCGGCAAACCACAGCCGTGAGGTGTTGCAGGAAAGTTTTTGTAATTGGCTCAGTCAAATGAGATACGGCTCTTCACACAAACACTCTGCCAATAACCACGAAGCAGAATTGCTGATGTGCACGTAAGGCACTGAAACAAACTGGGGCAAAATTATTTTGGCAAAAAAAAAAACAGGGTCCCTACTGATCATGAAGAAGTTCCATAGATGTGCACGTATAGGACTGAAACAAGTTCGTACAAAATTATTTTCAACGGAAATAAGTAACTCTAGTCATTAGAGAAGGAAGGAATCATCCGGCACTTATAGGCGTTTCGGGATAAAGTGAGCAATCAATATCTGTGCTAAAGTTCTATTTTCAGTCAATCCATATATTCCCGCGCGTAATGGCTAACATAGGGAGATGTATAACCTCTCTGGACACGTCACTCGATGTTTGCGCGCCTCTGCTGCGGCCAGGAGAGTGCTCTAGGGCCGGGTGAATTTTACGTAAATCGGGTGTCATTCAGAAGACGACGGTAACTGCTAACAATTATTTATTGAGAAATTTCACAATAAACGTTCAAAATTCACAGCATTAGCCCCCACGCAGAGCTGGTATGAATGTGAATCGGCCGCGGAGGACCTGCAGACTGGCCCGCGCGATCACCGGACCTCACCACATTACACTTCTTTCTCTGGGGCTACATGAAAACTGAAGTGTATTCTAGCCCTGTCAACTCGGAGGAAGAATTAGTTTCACGTGTTCTTGCGGCGGCCACAGACATTCAGCACACACAACGCATCTTCCAGCGTACACGGGTTTCCTTGCTACGTCGATACAGGCTCTGTGCTCAGGTTAATGGTATTCATTTTCATTTTGAACATTTATTGTAACATTGATCACAAAAATAAGTTCTGTGAACATTTACCATTGGAGTCTTCTCAACCACACCAAATAGCCCTGAATACCCGTTACTTCTAAACTATTTGTTCACAACACATGGTTATCTGGCTAAATGTATTTGTTTTTGTCTCCTTCATCTTTCCTACTATTTTGGGCATTGCATTTTTTAACATCCTGTATTTGTATGAAATAGTGTTAGTTTCATGGACGTTACTTAAGAGTCTATTTTCCTATACGAAAAAATCAGCCAGTTTTCCCGTAATGGCATTCAAAGTCTATTTTACTTCATGCAAAACTTGAAAACCAGTATACGTAATGAAATGAAAAATATAAATAAATAACATCGGAACTACATGTCATGGGCTGCGGCTTGAAGAATATAAAAACACATTAAAAATATTTGTATTAAAAATAAATAAATTTTTAAATTATAATATACTCAAGCAGACAACAGCCTGTCACAGGCTTCTCGTTAACACAGTGATGCTCCATGATTGGGCCAGTAATTTGGTTGTTTTTTTATCACTGATTCATCTACCTCCAGAATGAGTCAAAGAAATCAAGTACCAATCGTGGGTGTGCAGAAAAAAGGGGATAAGTCAAATATTAGCAAAAAAGTTTTTTGCTTCATTACATATAATAAAGCAAAATAACTCTACCCAATGGTTCAAACGGGTTATGTCTAGCATCTCTGTGTGTTGTTCTATGGTGTTGAACTTCTGGAGTTACATCACAAAGTTACAGCTTTACAACGTGAAGAAGGGGATAAGTCGTTTACCATAACTTATCCCTTTTTGATCGCCAGGCCTTCGATGGTAAATATAGTGTGTGAAAAAGGGGATGATGTCATTTATTATGAAATTATCCATACTTGATTGCCAGGTTCTGTCGCTAATAAAGTGATACGTCACATAAAACTGAAGCAACTATTCATCACCACCATTAGGTGCTTATTATTCTGACTGTTCAATGCTTCCTGATTGTCTGGAATTTTTCATAGATATATTTATAACTTCGTTGTTATTATTTAAATTGGGAGTTCCGGAATGTAAGCTAGAACAAATAAGGGAAATTTCATATCTAGACAGGGTTCAGCGATATGTTGGAACCTCTGGAACAGGCAGTTTGTATTTTTGGTTGTTCACAGTCATCACATATCACACGGTATAGTCACAACGAAATGCATATTAGAATGACAATACAGTTGAAATTTTCTTTAAGGCATTACAAAATTAACACCAGGTGGACGAAGCTGGTGTCGATTGTATTACAAAGTGTAAATAACGGGAAGACTCACGCATTATATCAGCCCATAATATTAATATAAAGAAATGGGGGGAAGAATATGTAACTGCTAAAGGAAAACCAGTGTGTTACAGCAGAATGGAGCCACTAAACCAGTGCAGAATGAAATGCATTGAACGTATGACAGAGGATCAGCGAAAGGGACTTTATGGATATTACTGGGGCTTAGGTAATTATGAGAAAAAAGTTACCTACATTCCAAGTTTACTAAAAAAAATGTCTAAAGAAACATCAAGATCAAGACAAATCTCATTATCGACCAATTACAATTAGTTACAATTTATTTGTGGATGGCACAAATGTTACAGTATGCAAAGGATGTTTCCTTAAATCAATAGGAAAAACAAATAAGATTTCGAAGATGTTTGTAAATAAGAAAGGTACGAACCAACCCGGATTGCCTGCAGAAGATATGTCGTGGAAAGCCAAGTTCCCGAAATAAAACAACAGAAGAAGTGAAACAATTGTGTTTCTTTGACAGTAATTCAATTTGCAATGGAGTACGTCCAAGAAACTGAATCCAGTCATGCACTCCCACTGCACAGTTCTTTCAAAGATCAAGTGGGTAACAATCATCTGCTTTCCATACCAAGTTATGAGAGGAATTATACACGACGGAATTCCAGCAAGAAATATCTGCCTCAGCACTGGATCTGGGCTGAACTTTATGAAGACTACGATAAAAATAATCCAGACAATCCAGTCAACAGAATGTATTTTTCACAATTTAAACCTGTCGATAAACAGACCAAATAAAGATACAGGTCAGAAGTGTGACCAACTGAACACAATAATACTATGTCCAAATGATAAAACATTCTGTAGCTAGAACTTGAACATTACAGAGAAACTCACGCAGTTTACAATGCCAAAGACAAAGCTAAGCAAAAATCAAAAGTAATCCTATACTGAAAACTATAACTTTTGATATGCAACAATATCTTCCGACACCTGTCGTGAGCATTTCCATTGCATTCTGCAAGTGTCAGTTGTGGGCCTTTAATTTCACTGTCCATGATTTTGATTAGTGCCAGGCTCACTGCTTCATATGGGATGAATCGATTGCTGGAAGGAGTGCCAATAAAGTAAGTTCTTGTCCCTACAAATATCTTCTCAGATTGGAGCCATGCGTTATTCACATAACCATGTACCCTGATACATGTGGGGGGCATAGCAAGAACAGTCATATATCTGCAATGTGATTGGTAGTCTTGCAAAACTCCACAAAATTAAAGACAATTGACCACAAATTTCTCAGCCCAGGATATACCCACACGGGGGCAATGTTTGTCATTCCCGTACAGCACCCACATGATTGGGCTCAACTCATTCGTCAGCGAGGAAATAAGAAGTCAATGACTAATTCAGAGCTCACTTCTGAAGAGTTTCTCGACTATGCTGGTCTGTTGAAGACTACACTCCTGCTGCGAAAAGAAGATTTAGAAGGAAATAAAATGAATTAATAACAAGAATTTTTTCCAATACTATTTTGGATAAGTATGGCATATTTTGAGAAGTTTCTTTACTGCGAAGAGGGATAGTTGGACCTAACCTAACATCACACAGGCAATATGATAGGCCACAGAGTATTTCAGCTGCAAAGAAGAAAGATCTTCTTGACCTATTGCCCGTTACCAATCCTGCGGTTCATCATTTCTATCAGTCGTTAAACTAAAACCCTGATATCTACCTTGAATCAGTCGAGGAGAATAATGCGTGATATTAGGAAAATCTGAATAAAATCGTGTGTATTACCTCACTAACAGATGTGTAACTTTTTGACAGGTAATATATTTTTATTTGCAAATTTTTATTGTTTACATTTACCATACACTATTGGCAGACAATGGTGGAAATCGTTACAAGATGATTGAATATTGTGTGTAGTATTTTTATAATGATTTATGGTTATATTTTTTGGATAACTTAAACAGTGAACACTGAATGAACTTTGCTAAAAAAGAAATGAGTCAAATTATCAACTGCCCCAAACTTGATATGTCAAGTGTGCTCACGCAATATCTACATTGAAAAGCCATTAGAAATGTTAAAATCAGTATTGCACTGTACATATCTGTCATTCCCTACAATTCTAATCAAGCAGTAAATCTAACTGAAAACCCTACAAATATATTTACTGATCTTGCGTACTTGGAAGATCTTCAAATATTTAATATCTCAATTTTAAGAACTTTCAATTTGTGACGGTCCTATTTTATTGATACTTTTATATATATAAATTAATGTAGTTCAGGTTAATTATGATGATTGATTGTAATGAAGGGGCCTTTATTGTCATATGTAACATATTGCCATCCATTTTTAACTTCAGTATTGATTGTGAAGGGTCTGTAGGATCCTATGATAGGCCAGTATAAAAACAGTAGAAAATATGACTATTACTAATATTATCACAGAGGTATCGTGTCTGGTATCATTTTAACCTGTGGAATGTCACAGACTCGAATATGCTAGTAACATTAAGATAATTTTATGTATAATGATTTTAGTTTTTAAGAGTGATAATTGCCCGCCGGTCTGGCGACAATAGAG
>PNEQ01123720.1:0-10495 GCA_003012365.1 Medauroidea extradentata
GAGAACACCCCAGCCCCTAGCACCTGGCATCCCGCGCCGCGCACGACACTTTGTAGTGTTTAACTGCGCGGGCACGACACGAGAACACCCCAGCCCCTAGCACCTGGCATCCCGCGCCGCGCACGACACTTTGTAGTGTTTAACTGCGCGGGCGCGACACGAGAACACCCCAGCCCCTAGCACCTGGCATCCCGCGCCGCGCTCGACACTTTGTAGTGTTTAACTGCGCGGGCGCGACACGAGAACACCCCAGCCCCTAGCACCTGACATCCCGCGCCGCGCACGCAAATACAAACACGTTGCCTTCACCAATAAATGTACATACAGTTTACATTTGGTTTTACTTACATTTGTTCATAGCATAACTGTCATATTAACGATCAGTATTTAAAAACAACAGCCAAGTAAGGCATACAGAATGTCTTAACAGTTTTCCAATTTCAAATGTGTTTATTTACCAATATTGTTGTGATCTGCGAGATCGTAATGAGGTATTAACTACTTTCTGAATGGTAGCAATACCACTTCAGAAATTAGCCTACGGATGACATAGTTAAACAAACTTAAAATTACGAAAATCCATTAAGTGCTACTGTCGCATGTAATGACTGATGCAATGTCGAATTTTAAACATAAAAATTAGTTACAAGGAGACGAGATGTCTACGAAACAACCTCTTCAACTTTAAATTATCCTTGTGTAGATCAACATCGGCACAACATAAAGTACAATTCTTTTCAATTAGAATTCTTAATTATTGCTCAACTTTCTGAGCCCAAAGAGTACTAGTACGACTTAACATCATGAACACAATGTACACTACAAAATAACTCGATGTAACAGTATTACAGCTGACATTGAACAACACTAAATGTAGATTTAGAAAGGGCGCAGTTCTGTCAAGGGCGTGTTAGTAAAGTAGATAACGGCTATCCGGAATCTCGGAAGACAGAGATAATAGTCAGCACTTACGCAACGAGGACTTGCGATTGTTGCATGGAAAACAACAAATATAGAAGTAAACATGGTTTATTTTAGTGGTAACTTTCAGGAAGTGAGTCATGACAACAACAAATGTAGTTGCTATTACTTTTGTAAGGAGTTAACAAGTTCAACTTTCATACCGCCAAATCGAGAGCTCGTGGTTTATGTCACATCATTATCAATGAGGGAGAGAATCAAACTCAAATATTTACTTAAGGAGCATGGAATGGTACGATGTCGAGCAGGACGACTGGAATACTCAATCTCCAATTAAACCTGAACTACTCATCAAAATTCTATGACATTTTTGTCGAGTAGATGTTTCATCAGTGGACGTTTGTTTATATAGCCCTATGCGGTAGTATGCTTTACTTCCGAGTAAAAAAATTAAAAACTGTTATTAGAAAAATAAGGGCTTGAAAACACAAAATCTACACAAATGGAAATCTCTAATTTTTATAATTTTTAATATGATAATATCTAGCCCTTTATAGTAACCGAACTTCAAAAATACTCTCGTATTGATTTGAAAATAATTTTAACACCCGTAAACCACTCGCACAGAGATATTCGCGCATATTTCTGTTGGTAATTTGCTTTTATATGAACGCTGAGTGTTGATTCCAAGATAAAGTTAAACATTGCAAACAAATTCAAAGCTATCCCCGCAGCAAGTTATTAGCTGAGCGTATCACCTGCTACTATGTTTCTGATACGTATAAAACCTAAATCTTATTTGACGGTCTTATTTGCTACCTGATTACGATGAAATCACAAACAAAACAGACACAACTTGTAACACGATCTGTTTTAGCTTAATAATAAAAAATCGTTTCAAAAACAAACTTAACTTTTTTTTCTCAAATTATTTTGTAATAACCCATGCAACAGATGGTCCTTTAAAATAGTCATACAAATTTCATGCCATCACTGACAGAATTTTTGTTAACTCCACTCAAATATTGTGGCCACCATTAAATTATTTTGTGGTTATTACAAAATAATTTCACACGGTAGACTTCCAACAAAAGTTTTCTTTCAGTGTAAAATTACCAAGGATCAAAGATGAATGGGAGGAAGAGACTGCCACGACCTGGGAAGATTTCAAAGAGAAGATAATCAATAAAGTAAAAGACAAAATTCATCTGGTTACAAGGAATGCATCCGTGGTGGAATGGTACATGCGATAAACCTATTGAGAATAAGAAAATTACATTCAACAACTGTAACAACTATAACAGCGACAAAACATTAATTATTCTGTCAATGTACTTAGAGGCGAGGAAGAAAACAACAGAAGACATCAGGAGAGTGACAGGAGCATAAGGAATAGTAGAAGATATCCGAAACTACAATACGAGAGACTTCTACACATCATTTAAAACCAACCACAAAACATGTATTTCAAAACAGGCTGAGAACTGACACTGAACAGTAAAGAGAATTGCGAGACACTGGCAAAGTAATACAGTGAAATTGTCTTGAACTGGCTTGAGAGATTCCAAGGACAAACCAGAAGCACCGGAGATCAAGAGACAAATCATAAAACTGAAAAAAATGGCAGAGCAGCAGGAGATGGCATTGTAGCTGAACTACTAAAGGCTGGACAGAATACCAGTAAAGAAGTAACAAATATCGTACAAAACATATGGAAGACCGAATTATTAGCAGACGATTGTTAGTGCGCAATTATACGCCCTCTACATAAGAAAGGGGCTAGTACGACAACTATACAGGAATATCTCTACTGTCTGTCACATACACAATCCTACCACCGCACCTGCTAGACAAGACACAGTCTCACCTGGACGACAATATAGGAGAATGTCAAGCAGGC
Organism: Medauroidea extradentata; assembly: GCA_003012365.1. Taxonomy (NCBI): domain Eukaryota; kingdom Metazoa; phylum Arthropoda; class Insecta; order Phasmatodea; family Phasmatidae; genus Medauroidea; species Medauroidea extradentata. Next base: position 2,822 of record PNEQ01123720.1, read on the forward strand.
TTCAGGCCAGGAAGATCCTGAGTTGAACACATACTTCAAAGTCCTAAGATACCAAGCGATGAGGAGCAGAGAAACTGTGGACACTTTTGTAGATTCTATAGACACATCGTCACTTATACACGAACTGGAAGATAGGAGCCGCGATAAGAAGACAGTGAACCTTATTAAAGAGACACCAACAAACACCAAATCCAACATTAAATTCATAGGAAAGCCGCCAGAGTCCTTCGAGATAAGGACAGGAGTGAGACAAGACGACGGCATGTCACCATTACTGTTCAACAAGCTATTGAACAAAGTTTTCAGGGAAGGGGATAAAGAACTGAAGATACAGGGACTTTATAAGCCAATCAGACTAAGAAGGAAAACTAAAGGACTAGATATCGGTTGTCTGGCTTTTGCTGAAGATCTCACAATACACCGGGAAAATATTATGATAAAATATGGGCAGATGAAGAGAGTACACAAATGCAAGTACCTTAGTGATGATATAGGAAAATGGGATCGAGAAAGAAGCCCACGAACAGATAAATCACAAGATGACTAAAGCAATATAGAAGACTGGAAACTTCTACAGTAAATCATGTCTCTCCTCGTGAGACACTACGACACTGTCATCAAACCAGAAACTTAGTACACATCAGAGACGTTGATATAAACAGAACAGTTTTGTACATACGTCATTGCGGGCGAATGTTGCCGTATTTACAGGAAACCCCACAATGAAACAAAAAACAAGTAAGAAAAGCCAGTCATATGTAGTCAACAAACATAAAACATACACAAAATTCCTTAAAGGAATGTAGTCATATTCCAGAAGACGACACGAGGACAAAAACAGATATAAACAATACAAAAGTATTCCCAAGTGGAATATAGTCGAATGCAGAAAGACGATACAAAAAAAGACTACAAAAGACATACGAAAATATAAATAAAACCAACAAAAAATGGGATATGTGAAAAAGGTACCAAATGATGATCGACGACAACACAAATAACGAGAGGTACGAATTGATGTGAACACAGACAAGATACAACACAGACACGAACATACAAACAAATAGTAGGCTTCTCAAGACAACACATGCTACGTTTCGGGAACTAGTAAATGTTCCCATCTACAGGCATACGTACAGACTTCATCTCCATTAGACTATATTTCAACGTTTGTCACAAATCGGAAAGGTTCACTAGACAGTATAAAGACTTTAAAAAGAAAAAAATCATCTGAAATATTTGAGGACATAATAAGACAGTACACGGTTACATATTGCGAAGCAGACACGAGACCGAACATATATCTAAGATAGAACACTAGATGAAGAAAAGCTGACTGAAGTTTTTGCACGACACCCGACAAGCGAAACAGATCTTGGAATACACACAAAGCATTAAGAATATGAAGTGTATCACCACAGTCAGAAAACACTTGAAGGAAGCTTGTATAACAAACTCTGATATATAAGACAGACAAATATTCAACCACAAAATACTCTAGTATAAAGTGAGTCAAGAGGACAAGAAATTCAAGACAGGAACAACTTGGTCGGATGAAAGGAATAAAATGCATAGCGAGAATATGAAAGCAGTGTGGCGCGTGAGAAACACTCGCATCAAGTAGATGATAGACGTGGTCTCCCCTCTATTGACCTTTACCTGTATGGTAATAACATATGACTCTGATAACAACTTAATTAATCAGATGTTATCGTAAACTAATCATATAACCGCATTAAGGTGTTAATATAATGAAAGACAATGTACAACACTGGATTAATGATAGTTTTAAGTGGTTTTTCTGGCAGTTGTTTAGGAATAACAAAAACTTCTATCTTTAGTTCTTTCAAAATAGCAACAATAGTTTCTGAAAGTCATGCTTGGTTCGTGTTGCAGTATTTTGTACATGCCTCGTGGCCAACACCATACATCTACTTTGAAGTTGTCAAGCGCCCGCCACGCGAGCGACTATTCTCGTCTCGACTACATATAAAATTCAAAATTAAACCAAATTCACTCAAATGTGATTTTGAATATTAATAATAGGTAAATACACGGGAGTAATTAGCTCAGTTCTCCGCCGACATTATGTCGATAAATGTTTGGCTGGAACAACACGCAAGGGTCAATGTTACAAGAAGTGAGGGCGAAGTAACTGCAGTGGGAGATAAGTCACGGCTCGTTGCTACAAACAAACATAGAGCCTAGTGTGGCCGAGGTAGCAAGAACCCAGCAGCAGATATAACTACATAGATAGCCGGACTGAGCAATGGTAAGATCACGTAGGAGGAGGGGGTAGATGCGCGGTGAGGGAGGGGGAGAAACGTAACGTTCACTCCTACGATTGGACAGATTATGGCAAATTCTGGCTGGCACACAAAAGAAGCAGAGCTCGAGGGAAGACGCACAATAGGGCCAAGAGGTGGAGAAAATGATACGGAACGACCATGGGAAGGGGACAAAGGAAGAGGATAGGTTACGGAATACGCAGGGCGGAGAGAGGGGGGGGGGGGTAATACGGGAGAACGAGAGAGGAAACAAGAAAATGGAAAAATGATGGGCTCAGGAAATTGAATCAAAAAGGTTCATGAAACAATTTCCAGGAGGAACTTCTTAAGAGTGGGATGAAAAAAAAAAGTTTTCCTCCGAAACCGGAGTTATAGTCGTCGGGGATAGTTCTGTAATCTTCGCCAGTCTACGTGAAAAATGTCACCTTTCCGAGCCATTAGGTCGTCGTTCGTATTCTTGAAGTAAGACAGGGGCATGAGCCAAGCGACCAGATAAGTACTCGGAGTGGAGACGAGTGATGAAGCGCAGGCGCACCTTCTCTCCAGACCTGAGACTTGCTGCGGTTCAAACTGACGTCATTCATTCCAGCAGAAATACCTTCTACCGTCACATTAGCAGGACAATAACTATGAAAGACAGAAGGTCACATACAGTCACACACTAAGTTCACCATAACTAGTCGCCTACTTCCTTCTAGATTCAAGCTGCTGCTGAAGTCAACTGAAAGACTTCCCAGGAGATCGCTGTTAGATACTGGTAGAGACATACAAAATTCGCGTTATCAGTTGGTAGCAAAACTAAACTTCACTTTCCTATACATAACAGAGTATAATCTGCGATTCACTCGGCTACAAACTTTTACGTGTTGTCATTTACGTGTGTTACATCTTTACAGAGATTGGCCTGTCTACCGTGTATGTATTCTCCGCGGCAAGTCACGACAATATCGGTCAAGCACTTGGAACCTAGTCAACTGTCAGAAAATAACGTGAATTTTGAATGCCTCTAGGTATTGGTGATGACAGTGGTAAATCGCGGGAAAAGTAGATTGTTTGCTAAGCTCCAACATATATATATATATATATATATATATATATATATATATATATATATATATATATATATAACACTGGAGGTTATATTGGCTACAGTTTATATGAAGCACCGTGTCCTTCTTCAATAGACACAATTAGAACTGTACAGTTTTAACACAGAACGTGTGTGATTCGGCAGAAAACTACTCGCACGTGTCACGATTCAGATACTACACTTTATTGGAGACTATGTTAAATATTTTCGCGACTTTCCATGTCTCTAGTTATTGGTTTCGTCCAAATGTAAGCTTTACGTCACGTGATATGCGCGGCTACAGACGGTGTGGCCTGCTGATGGCGGGAAAAGTATGTGAAAGGGGAAAAAGGGCGCGGAACAGCAAGAAAGAACGAGAGGATTGTCGGAATGGAAGGAGGTGGGTTTTCTTGTGACCATGATGAATAGTAGAAACTGCAAGTACTTGAACCCTCTTATCTGTCAACCCACACATCCCCCAACCCTTCTCTCACCAAACACTACTTTGCAGACTGTTCCTGCCAGCATACTGCATGGAAAACATCACGCCGAAGTGCTTGTCTTCGCCCCTCTCCAATGTATTTACACTAAATGCACATTAACAAGCTGTGAGATACTAACTACAACTGCGATGCTATTATTCCGTCAGCCATATATATGTTGTGTTGTCACGTCAAACTCTCGAATTTAGCAACAATTATTTCATTCCAACTGCAAAATTCACAAACTTTGTAATATTGTGGACACACGCCACTGAAATAATGTTGTCCCATAAATCTTAGAATGAGCGTATGGCCACAATAGTACAGTACGTTATTATGTCCCATTGCAAGAATCATTCAAAGATACATATAACTAAATACACTACCTCAAAATTTATATATATTTTTGCTGTGATAATTCTAGCAAAACTAAAATTATTGTCAGTCGCATCAGTGCATTACGCTTCGATTCCAATGCAGCCAAAGAACTAGCCATAAGCGTGGACTCCTTATTAGACAAGTCATTTAGAACACAATTTACTAGTGGCAACTGGTAACTAATTGAGGGAGTTAATATTGTTCTGCATCTGTTGTGCGACCTCCACAGCGAAATGAACTATTTTCGTCGTCATTATTGAAATTCTTGTTGGTACATGATCCATCATTTATTACATCGTACATCCGATGTATATCCTGAATACTATTTTTGTGCAGAATGTCCGCACATTTGGCCACACTGCATTAAGTTATTCCTCCTAACCAAACCTTCTGAGGCGAGGATCAAAAGGGATACGATAGCCTGGTCTATCGCTGCACACATTCTAGTTTACAATCATCGTAAATTATCGGGTAAAGGTAGTACTTTATATGGTCTTTGAAAGTTTCTTGCAACGTGCAGAGTCAACGATAGCCAACAACAACAAATGACAAATGAGAATAAGATGTATGTATAGTAAATGCAATACCGAAATAAAAAATTTAATATGAATATACAAGAAGATGTCACAACACCAGAAAAAAAAGATAAACATAAAAATAACAAAATACGGGATACAAAATGGCAACAGAAGTAGCCTACTGTATATTGGCGTTGAAGTGAGAGCGCGCGAAGCACATCGCGTGATCGAAGGTAAGGTCAGCCAATGAAAACACGCAGTGGTCACGTGATTGCAGCTTGCAATCAGGGGTATCCGGAATACTTGCCACGTGTAGTGGCAGACCGGTACTGAGCGTAGAATACCAGGCGCGAATTGGTGGTATTCAGGCGAGTATGAACACATCAAGTCATGAGAACCTACGAGTGCGAATGAGATAGTTATGAAGAACTTTGAGAAATTGACAGTAGGGTTGTTACCTATTTAGATACATTGATAATTCTTGACACTGACATTTTCGATGTTCGGTGCATAACGATTCCCGATAATATCTACGATACTGATCGATATAATTAAGTAACTGACGTTCAATAACATTATCAAAGCCCTCGTTATTATCAAACCATTGGTATTATGCAATTGTCAGTGTTACGGAACCCGTAAAACAAATTTGTAAATACCTTCATTCCACATTAACGAAATATACATCATACTTTTAACAAAACCTTCACGTAATATATATAGACACTAACCATTTTATATACACTATGCGAAGTTTAGATGTAATTGATATCATTCACATTGCACATGTTGTACATATAATTACTATAACGAACGTGCAATGTATGTATCACGATATACGATTGATAAGTGAATAAATCGTACACAACAGCCCTAGTTGGACGTACATGTGTTTACGTACGTTCGACTGTAACAGTGAAACACATTTACAGCTGACGTTTCTGTCTGATTAAAACACTATCAGACAAGTATAACTTAAATTAAATATAAAAAAACCCGACTGTAAATTGATGTGGAGTTGGATCTCCTGCATATTCCAAATGATGCTGCAGCATCAGGTCAATGTGACCCTGTTATTGTAATATCATTGACGTCACAGGACACTACATTTACAATATATCAGACCAGTAGAAGTTACTTACATCCCTTCAACAACTACAAAACAGCTGACGATCTTCAAACGCCTGAGCAGTTCTTCATAAATCATAGCTAAAAACCAACTCGATCACGTCACCTTTTAAACAAAAAAACCGGATCAAAATCGGTCCATTCGTTTAGGAGCTACGATGCGACACACATACAGACACGTCAGACTTATAACACCCCTCTTTATGCGTCGGGGGTCAAGGTCAGGATCTTACATTTACTTCAAACAATAACAAATAACTCAAATTTTTTTTAACCAAATGCTTTGAAAAAATTTGAGACTGTGTACAGTCACACGATACACAATTTTGTCAGAGCGTTTTTTTTTTTAAATAATGTACCGTTTGGTAGCAAAAAAATTACTTTGCTTCGGTTTGGCTTATTTTGATAACAAAATACATAATATTTTAGGGGGAAAAAACCTAAAAATCCGTTTGGTGTATTGCAACAGAAAAATTCGTATACGTGTTAAAACTGTAGAAATGAATTTTGGTATGTGTATAATTTTGCGTAAAAAATATATTTTTTCGAAACCACAGCAAAACGAAAGACCGAGGCCTTAAAAACAATACGAACATTCGCTTGTCCGGTCACCAATTTAACTCTCGTCACACTGCAGCAGCGCGCGCTGGTTTGTAGCTTGTACACCCCTTACTGCTTATACTAGTATCACGCACTCTTGTTTACAAACTACAACTCTCACATCTCGGCGAATGAACTATAGAGAAACACAAGAAGGACAAGATAAACGAACAGAGCGACTGGAATGTATGTCGTAATCACGTCAGGTCAACGAAGATAAAAGCCTACAGTACCGGATTTCCTTCGGCAACAAACAATTTATTTCAAGTTTCTAGTAATTCAGCAAAAACTTCATTAGTAACGACTGCATCAGTAAACCTACTGCTCGTACTAGCCTCGCTAGTAACGACCGCATTAGTAAACCTACTACTCGAACTAGCCTCGCATACACGAACCACAGTGTCTAAGAGTAAAATGGTATCATCTGAATGGGCAATCACTCCTAAGTCTCCAACTAACCGGCATATCAGTAAACCGCTATGAAAATTCTCTGTAACTCGACAGAATCACTGAAGAAGAGTGCAACTCAGTCACATGAACAACTTGTTGTACCAAACACTGATTGCAGCGAAATCAGGGACGTCTGCCTCATGACATGTGCAGTGAGGGTACGCGTGGAATTCGATATTGTATTGAAATGTGAACGCCAGGTAGGCATGGCGCGAGTTCAAACAGCAATCTGCAGCTAAGTCAACGAGAAGAATCGACTACTAAGCCACGCTGCAAGAACAACACAAGTATAGGTCTGCGAGGTTCCCTGGCGAGGTTGATGTGATGGGGGAGAACTTTCCTCGGGCAAGTTTGTTTAACAGATGGGGAAGTTCGGACCAGAGGGATGTGAGGTCTGGTCGCTCCGCCTCCCCTCAATGCCTCCACAGACGTAGGAAAACACAATAACCTTCCTGACTAGAAGGCAATGTTTGAGGGAGAGAAGACCCAGTATATAGCAATACACAGCCCGTGCTGGCGAGATACACGAGCTGAGGGCAAGATCTTACTGAAGTGCGTGCAATCACGTTATACAGGCTGACCACGAGGAGCGTTGTCAAGACCCAGTATATAGCAATACACAGCCCGTGCTGGCGAGATACACGAGCTGAGGGCAAGATCTTACTGAAGTGCGTGCAATCACGTTATACAGGCTGACCACGAGGAGCGTTGTCAAGACCCAGTATATAGCAATACACAGCCCGTGCTGGCGAGATACACGA
>PNEQ01123721.1:0-10495 GCA_003012365.1 Medauroidea extradentata
TGAATTTTATTGTGATTTATAGTGTTTAATTAATTGATGGTAGACTTTTCTTGTGCTTTAATTGTCAAAGTTAATTAACGTGTCTGTGACACAGGAGTAATTGTGTGCATAACTAATTGTGTTGTGATAGTTCTAGTTGATTACTGTTTTGTGTATTTCGTAGCTTTGTGAGCTATTAAATCCAGTACTTAATTTAACTATTTTATTTGTAATTATAAGACCTCTAACCCAAAGAACTCATGGGAATTGCCCACATATGAAGTTTATGTCTCAAACTTGTAACAGTATGTTTTGTTTAATTGTGTACATTTCCTCACAAAACATGTTCAAACACTCCACCACCAACTTCAATGCATTTTGCTGCTCTAATAGACAGCTGCTGTGTTGCTGATCTGAGCTCATTAGTACATTGCTTCACTTGAGCACAAGCATGGTAAATACGAGCGAGAAGTTCCTCTCTTGTGTCCACCCTGCGCGTGTAGACTTCGCTTTTAAGCCAACCCCACACACAGTAATCCAATGGGGTAAGATCAGGTGACCTCGGTGGCCAAGCAGTGACTCCATGGCGACCGATCCTACGCCCAGGATATGTTTCATTGAGGTACTGTGTCACTGGCCGTACAGAATGTGCAGGAGCTCCGTCTTGCTGAAAGTACATACGAGCTCTTGTTGCCAAAGGGATATCCTCCAAGTATTCTGGTAACACGTTTTGAAGAAAATCAAGGTACCGTACTCCATTAAGACGATTATCTAAAACTACTGGACCGATGAGTTGGTCATCAATAATACCGCACCACACGTCAACTAAGAAACGTCGTTGAAAGTTCCTTTCTACAGTAGGGTGTAGATTTTCGTCTGCCCATACGTGAGAGTTGCGTGTGTTGTTGATTCCGTTGCGGGTAAATGTTGACTCATCAGGGAACAGAATACGTGGAATTAATCGATAATTGGCAATTATCCACTGACAGAATTCTCGCCGGCGGACATCATCTCCTTCATGCAGATGTTGTACACGCTGCCGATGATACCTGCACTTATCCCGTTCATTGTTTTCATTCGGTTTCTCTGAAACGGTTAAGAAATGGGCATATGTTCATTAGAAACATTTTGTTCAGAATCACCAGTACTATCACCCCTCAAAGCATGTACCTTTCACCTCAGCCTCTATGTATGTATATATATATATATATATATATATATATATATATATATATATATATATATATATATATATACAGAGTGTTCCGGCAGTAGACGTCAATAAAGAGGCGGGTGACAGAGGGACCCAAGATCTACCAAGGAAACCTAACTTGTATCATCCGATTCGCAACCATCTAAAAGTTATGAATTTATGAAGAAAATTTGACTATACTTACTCTACCTTGAGTTAAGCATTTACTGATGATGGAAAAAGTACTGGTCCATGTGGAACGAAATTTGTACACACGGAAGGTGATTAGTGTCGTCACATTTAAAATTCCATTTTACGACACTGAGAGCAGAGATTCATGTGGTAAGAAAAACTTTCACAAAATTTGTGTTTGGTTCTGAAAGATGCCTCTAGTTTTCACGATGTAAAAAAATATCAATGGATCACATAAATGATCACCTGCCATTGGAAAAAGTACACCATAGTATGGCCAATTAATTAGCAAAAACCAGTATTTTAATTTAACAAACTTCCATGCAGTAAATGTGAAAACATAACGTAATGCAAAAGATTCACGCAATGTAAAATCAGCTGTAAGGTTGAAATTAGTATGTGAGTAAATAATTAAATGCAACTTTATTGAAAAAAAAAATATTACACAATGTTTAAAATTATTAAAATGTATTTTGAATGTGATGTGTTTGGTTTGTGAGGCTAAAGGGAAATGTAACTGTTAGTTAGGTAAATGAGTTAATATATTAAAATGCATCATGTTTAGATAGTACAAATGTTCCTCGACATCATTGGTGAATATACATAACTGGATGACGGATTGTAGAACCAATTATTAAATGTTTAAGTAGTGGCGTAGCACTTAGCTGAACGTTGACATGAGTAGATGTCCAGAGAGAGGATATGCTGAAAGAATCTACGAGACGTCTACAACGGCTGATTGTAAACCTGAATGGACATTGAATAGCACCTGAAAAAAAAATCTGTTTATTTTGAATTATGGGAAGTTGAAGTATGGTTGAACATATGAAGTTTTGGGCCTTTTGTTGTTCCCACCACTGTAACAAATAAAAGGTAAGTGGAGAATTAATTAACGCACTTAGCGAAACAAACAGGGCATCACATGGACGCAGAGGGAAGACTTACCTACGGAGGGTAGACCAGATGAGTAGCATCTTGACGAACGTAGGAAATGTAAGTAAAATCACAAATGCCTCAACATTGAACTAATTTCTGCCATTAAAACAAAACTAACAGTAGCCTACAAACCTAACAGCACAGTCTGGGCACTAGCTCCCGTTAGACAAACATCTCCCGAAACACAGGAGCAGCTAGGAGGTAGGCCTACGTCATGTTCTTCCAATATCGGCAGTAGGTAAATCCTTAAAACTGGCGCGCTATAGTAAGCGTGGTGACGCCAGACTTAGATCAGTACGCCGCCTGGAGATGGCGTGCGGAAGCCCGAGACGGCCAATGAGAGCGCAGAGAAGCAGTGGTGCGTGGGTTGAAGCACCAAAGAGACTTAGGAAAGGTGACATTTGTTATGTCTGCAGACGAGCTAAACTGCTTGCTTGCACGGTTTGTGCCCTCACAGGACGCGCGGTGCTAGGACTCTAGCCACTGTCAGAAAGTGGTTAGATGTACGTATGACATTTCCTGGGGCGAGTATTACAAGGCGAAAACTGCTCTCGGGGGCTAAACTACACCGTGAAATGGCGACCTTTCGCTTGACTGTACTGGGACATGAAAATAAAATAAAATAAAATATAGTATAGCAAGAAGAGAAATACTGCATGAAAATTAATAAACATGGCACCCTTCAATTAATAATATAGGTTGGATACAGGTAATAAATCACTCTCTTATTAAAAATAATAAAACATGTGCCGAAAAAATACAAAAAAACGGCTGATGAAACGGCACAGCATGTGGGCATGTAGTATGTGCGCGGTGGCTGGGAGGGGTTGCAGAGAGGAACTGTAGTTAGGAAGCATACTATTCCTACAGCTGTAGTAGAACATCAGTCGAAGTTAACAGTGAACTATTTAATATATGACTGCAATTTTATAATATATAATACTTATAGACAGATTAAGTGTAGGAAGGAGGGCATTAATTCTGTGTGGCAATAAGTAAGCGGGCTGCGGGTTTCGCCCATAGCAAGGTCATTACAGACGAGACACAACTTGATATAATGACAGGAACTACGAGAGAAGTCAGCCGTGATTATTTTAAAGGGGCAATACCCTTAAAAGGTATTTTAAAATAAATTTCTCCATAACATAAATTCTGTGTTAATTATTTTTAATGAAACCTAAGTAGAAAATAGGGAATATGTTAACAATTACTTTAAGATCATACTTGTTTACATATGTCAACTAGTATGATCTGTGCAATCGTAGTTGGAGATAAACTAGCAATTTATTGTCTATAGTCAGATCATTCAAAATTTAAACAATTCTGTTAAAAGAATGCATTGTTTCACTACTGGTTATGAATTTCAAAATTAAGTCATAAACAGTAGTTACAAGTAAATAAAGACCCAATAGATCTAGGAACCATCTCAGCATTCGCCTTGAGTGATTTCGGGACACCATGTAAACACAGAAAGCAGGATAGCCGGAACCAGGGATCGACCCCGGGTCCTCCTAAGTGCGAATCCAACGTGTAACCATTGTGTCACCTCGCCCGATCCTCGTGGTAATAGCAAGGCATCTTGAGAAGATGGCGGAAGTACAGAAACGCGCTCTCAAGTAGGTCCATCAGAGTTGACACGATGAAAACACTTTTACAACTATATATAGAACATTTCACGCTAGTTATTCCTGAGGACTTGTTATTGTGGCTCTATTGTGTTTCTGAGTTCACGCCACGGTAACATAATTGAGCCTAACTCAGCAAGCGAGAACTCCGAAAGCCGTGAGCAAAATGTCGCAACAATAAGCGGCACGTCCTAGTCATCCAGAGCGAGGAGTGACCAAAACCTTCCATAGGTGAGAATTGAGTATATCCTGAGGTCAGAAAACATATGACGTCAATAGCAGGCACTATCACTGAGCTTGGCATGAATAAGATATTAAATATCCTGTAGGAGACGCCAGGTTTCAATATAAGTGGTCGTGTAGAAACCAATCAGAAAGCAAACAAAAAATACTGGAAAGTAAAGTGGATGTACGAAATGCAAAAGTTAAAATTGCGACGATATAGAAGAGTGACAGATAGGGCAAGTCTTGAGAGTGTTTGGCCTACCTAATCAAAATGTGAGCTTCAACTATTACTAAATGTTGCAAAAAAGACGACGATACTGAAATGGACAGAAGCCGTCGTATCGGACTGTTGAGCGGGACATTATATTTTTTATTTTACCTACAAAAAGCGAAGCAAATTCATCTTTATCAGGAAACGCCTTGCTAGGCTCTGGAGGAACGATACATGAAGACTTATCGGTGATAAGGCATCGCCCTTGAAAACGCCTGGACTATCGGTAGTGTCATACTAGGTAAAGTGGATCAAGTTCGGCACTGTTTCACCTGCAGTGATAAACTAGCTGTAATAAAGGCAGTAAGAAAGAGGTAATTACTCACGTGTAAGAAGATAATCCGTGGGTCCTACAACCAGAGGGAATCTTTAGTCTGATACAGCCTAGGTTTATATAATACACATCTATCTCCAGACACTATTTTGAGACCACGAAATATAATGTGGTTTTATATTAATAATTGCCTTACAAGTTTACGTGTTACGTAGATAATTAACACAATGATCGAAGCAGGAAACAGAGGCAATGCAACACAAAATAGCCAAAACTTATTTTGAGCTTTCGTTTAAGCTACGTATTTTCATCATCAGACTCGTGGTAGAAAAATTTTTATAATACTCACATTTTGACACAATATGTATATTCTCGAATATTGTGTTTCCAACGTGCTGTTCAACAAGGTATGCAAAACACTTTAATTTCGATGTAGCATTTGAGAGTATGACGTAATTAGTATCGACGGAAAGTTCAACAAATGAGATAAACACGAGTGTGAATGATGTTAATGCGTGTTGCATATTTGTTCCCGCATGATTTACGGAGCTCAACAGGAGTAAATTGCATTTCACTAAACAAAAGAACAGTTACTTCCCACTGCTCTACATACTACTCCATGATCATGATTGTTATCAGGTCAGTACTTCGCACATACAACACAAGGAATAATGATAATGTTCAAATACCGAAGCATGCGAAATATATATTTTAAAAATCCTTTGTCTAGCGAGTGACTATTAGACCAATATGCTGAAGTCCCTCAAGCAGACGAAGTATATAACTTTTCTAAGGACAAATTGCTAAGCTAAATTTAATGGCAGTTGAAAATGACAAACAGTATCATGCTAGAAATAAGTAAAACAAAAATGGTTCAGAAGGTTAATTCCCTTTTTTACACTGATAAGATATGGTGACAATCGAAGTAAAAGCACCGGCCGTGACTGCATTATTACTGTCAATTTAATTTCTAATTATTGTCATGAATGAATACTATCTCTGTCACTGTAGTTATGGTCCAATTATTTACTGAATTAAAATTAAGAAACGGTGTTTGGTAACGACGTAAGTTTAGTATGTGTAAATCTTGTATTAGTACATTATATTAACATTTGAATTTGTATATCAACAAAGAGCTGAACCATATAGTGGATAAACAAGCTAAATAAATAATTTATTTATTAATTAGACTTCACGTGTTGTCAACAGCGAGTTCATTAGAGACGGTACACACAACTTAAATAAAGACAGTAAATAGGAGTGGAATTGGCCGTGGCCTATAATGAACCGTCTAAACATTCACGTGGAGCAATTTCAAGGAACCATAGATAACATAAATTTGGATGGCCACAGAGAAAGGAATGAACTCGGGTCCTCCGGCTATGTAAGTCCAACGTCTTGCCGTTACACCTAACTCGTTCAATTAAATACATAAACTAATACACAACTTATAAAATATAAGTCGGAAAAGTTTTTTCAATTTGACCGTAAATTTAATGGGAGTAATGCTATCGTGAAAATGTATTCCATTTCCTAAGTATAAAATCAAGAAAACAGTAAATACATAGCAACAACTATCTGAGTAGATCTGAATAACTTCTATACAATAGAAGATAAAATATTTTCGCACTTTATTTAAATCAATGATATTTAAAAGCAGTCTAAATTCAGGGTACGGCAGTAGTCCTCCTACCATATTCGTTATATAGACAAATTTAACACATTTCCAACTAAATATTTCATTAGGTATCACTACACAAAATTTCTGCATTCCGTCTAGACATAGTGATATGTATGCGCGTATATATATATATATATATATATATATATATATATATATATATATATATATATATATGCTAAAAAAACACCGATACACTCCGTTATGAAAACTTAAGAAGAAAACAAGCAGGACACTAGCATCTGAATGGAATATTAAGAGAGAAATAAGCTCTTGAAAATTTTAATACCAAACAGTGTTCTGAAAAAATCGGAAATCACGCGAGAAGAAGGGACAAAACTCTGAACGTAGTTTTATGTTATCGAGATATATAATCACACAGCAAATGCTCGTTCAAACCTTCCGTCATTATGAAAATAACAGGGAGGGGACCAGCCTTCAATTGAATACAACTTTCATTGCGTGTGTAAGGTATAAAATATCTGAAGATGTTCTGCTGAGAAATGAGCTTTACGTAACAAAAATGCCATTTTGTCTGAACATGTTCAGGTGAACCTTTTACGAGAAATCTAGAAATAGAAAGTAACTCACCTTACAGGTATGCAATCCACAACACGTGGAAATTATATATATGATGAAATGCGGACAACGTTTTCATTTAAAATTACAATACACGGCCATGTACTAAAGTAAATTGCGCTTTTCACGTTTCAGTTACAGTGGTCGCTATCTGTTTTATATCATGCAGAAGTTAAGGAGATGGTTTGCTAGATTGTTTATTTCGTATTACGAGCGCGTGCTACTGCATTGATCAATCGTAAGCGTCCGAATTTGTCTAAAATAAAAACCCCCGACAAAACCCACTCATGTACTCCTTACCGAAATATGCAACTCATCAGAGTGCAATTTGCGAGGAATCTGTATGCATAATGGCTGCCAATACGTTACGTACTACACACAGAAAATTATCAAGGTTCTTAAAAATGAAGGACTTAATTAAATAAACGAATGTTGCTAATTTACTTCCTCAAATAACACTCCAAGCCACTCGCTATTAATTTCTGTCTACGTTGCCCGATTGTTATATGTGTACAGGTTGAACAGTCACTAGGAGAAATGATATCCGTCTATACGGCAGTTCTACTGGGTACATCCTCTCTATGTAACGAAAGTACCGCCAGCTTCTCTTTACCCTCCCCCACGTATCCTTCACTGCGCACTATCATTCCCTTAATTCCCTTGAATCTTCTCCTCCCAGGCCGCAATCACTGGTTGCCGCAGATGTCACTATCTTCCTCACTTGTTGTCGCCGACGTCACTTGTCGCTTGTTCGTGCTCCCGTCCATCCCTCGGCACTCGCACAACTTGGGACTCCAACAAAATAAAACTTCAGAACTTCCGGGCTCGGGGAAAATAACACTTGTATAGTCCCGCGGTAATTTCAGGGAAGCTTCTCTAGTGACGAGGTCAAGGTGGCCTAACTCGAAGATGGCCTTGCTTTCCTGGTGTCGGCAGAAGTATCTGCGTCTTCTGAAGCTCAGTTATGCCCGGTGCACACATGTGTTCTTATAACGTTGCTGCGGCACCGCAGAGGTTCAGTGCACACTTGTACGTGATCGCATTCAGCTTCTGAACATAGAGGTCTATCGAAGTAAACTTGTTATATTTACGTGTTTTATCATAGTGGGGCCCTTTAACAAGCTCACGGCAAGTTAACTGACAACATTATCTCCCAAACCCATACGTCAGACCCTCCATACCTCCTTTAGAAATACTAACTTAACGTTAAATTAATTTCATAAATGATTGTTTCTACGTACGCATAATTCATGTAGGCTGTGTAAGTGAAGAGGGCAACAGAATAATCGAACACGATGTATACACTGTAAAAAAATTGAGGTAAATTTACTCTACATGTAATGGAAGCTAATTACCTCTACAAGTGAGGGAAAATTACTCAACACGTGTCAAGGAAAGTTACTCAACTGGTAAAGTAATTTTTCATTACATATTGGCGCAAGCCCTCTAGGACAATTTGACATAACGCGCGAGCGAAACTTCCGAGTGATTTGTGTGGCGAATACACTACCTTGCGAAAATTCCCATACATATTCGGAAATCAGATTTCCCTCTCAAGGTTGGGGAATATTACCATACATAGCCTATGATGAGTAACATTACTAAACTTTTTTACAGTGTAATTTTGACAATGTTTTAAATGCAAAGGTTACATACATAAAAAGTAATATAGAAAATAATAGAAATAATCCTTGTCTACTGTATTTATTTACGAATATGTCCAATGTCTCCTCTTCACTGAACAACCAGATGTTCAATGTGGACGATGATGTTGATGTTGCTAGTGGCGACATTCGAGGTCGACGTCGTACAAGTTGAGATCACTTTATTGGGACACAGAGTGACAAAATGTGAGTGAGGAGTTAATATTGTATGTGTGGGAAAGCTATTGTATTGAACCTCGAAGATGTAGGAAGAAAAATAAGGTGTTGAACAGAGAAAACGAAACATATTTGGAGAGGTGTCATGTTCCATTTGTGGTGAAATATTTGAGGATCACTTCATGTGCGGGTGTTATGGCGACCTTACTTTTTACGAACCCTCAAACAGCACAAGGCCGTGGTGGAGGTACGCGGGGGAAAGAGGGATGGAGTAGGCCAGTGTCTGCTTAAGTCAGCCATCCTACCATTCACCGGAAGTGATCTCGGAAAACCCTGGACAACCAAAATCATGATGGCCGGAGCCGGGAATCGAACCTGAGTCCTACTGTATGCGAGACGGTGTTCTATCACTTCTCCACCACACGCCCAGTGAACATTTGATGAGGTTGAGGATTTCACAACGAAGATCAAGCTTCTGGTCGTCTATAAAATTACCAATACATTGCAGGTAAGATTTTCATTTAACTCGTAGTCATACGCAGTTATAAACATAACACAAGTAGATACTTCCATAAATTTTAGAAAAAATTAATTTTATCAGTATGGGAAACATTTTACGTCTTACAATTTGAATTGTTGAAAATTATTAGAATAAAGAAAGTATCACTTTTCACGTGTCAAACTTTATAAGACCCAACTTCACACACGCAACACGAGAGGTAAGTCGCTAGCGGCATGAAAGTTTCAACTGTTCTCTCGCGGCCAGGCTAGATTTCTACAGTTTGAGTCTGACTCCGATACTTAATTCCTTTATCGAGAGTTTCAATAATCGACTTTGAGGATTCTGATAGCGAAATGATTTCGACATAATCAAGAACCGGGGCCCAGGAAACGGTACCAGGTGACGTAAGTTTCCACCTCCTCGCCAGCCATCATAATGTTACGTGCCATGTTCCTGAAGGCCAGTGGTCGGCGGCTGTTTCGTAACACCTTGAGGGCTGGCCGATGATTCAAAGCCCGGGTGTCTCATAGTGGGAATCCCGCCGAACCTACGTCATATATTCCTGTCCCAACTGCGTCTTAACCCTTCGAGGGCGGCCGACGTGACTACAAGCACATCCGAAACATGATGAAATATCTATTTTTAGACCCCTGTAATGCGGGGAATAACCGACTGTCTGGGCTAGTATAAAAGCACAGAATCGGCACATTTGAGAGAGTTCGCTATTGGAAGTGCTAGAGGAAGGTGCTACGCCTGTGGAGAGAGACTGGTGAAGACATCTTGGTGACGTCAAAGTCTACCGTGAGGCGGCAGGCGGCTACCTGCGGAGCAGTGTTGGCGATACAAGAGGACTGCTGCGGCGGGCTGACAGGCGAAGAGGAGGTGCGCAACGGGAGTCGAACAGAAGACCTCAAGAGTGAAGACAGCGGTGCACTCGGGGTGCTGCGCAGCACATGGTGAGCCATCACCACTTCGGACTGATAAGGTTGTACATTGTCATTATTAGAAATACTGTTGATAGGATATATGACTGAATTTTATTGTGATTTATAGTGTTTAATTAATTGATGGTAGACTTTTCTTGTGCTTTAATTGTCAAAGTTAATTAACATGTCTGTGACACAGGAGTAATTGTGTGCATAACTAATTGTGTTGTGAGAGTTCTAGTTGATTACTGTTTTGTGTATTTCGTAGCTTTGTGAGCTATTAAATCCAGTAC
>PNEQ01123722.1:0-10494 GCA_003012365.1 Medauroidea extradentata
GAAACATGATGAAATATCTATTTTTAGACCCCTGTAATGCGGGGAATAACCGACTGTCTGGGCTAGTATAAAAGCACAGAATCGGCACATTTGAGGAGAGTTCGCTATTGGAAGTGCTAGAGGAAGGTGCTACGCCTGTGGAGAGAGACTGGTGAAGACATCTTGGTGACGTCAAAGTCTACTGTGAGGCGGCAGGTGGAGCAGTGTTGGCGATACAAGAGGACTGCTGCGGCGGGCTGACAGGCGAAGAGGAGGTGCGTGACGGGAGTCGAACAGAAGACCTCAAGAGTGAAGACAGAGGTGCACTCGGGGTGCTGCGCAACACATGGTGAGCCATCACCACTTCGGACTGATAAGGTTATACATTGTCATTGTTAGAAATACTGTTGATTGGATATATGACTGAATTTTATTGTGATTTATAGTGTTTAATTAATTGATGGTAGACTTTTCTTGTGCTTTAATTGTCAAAGTTAATTAACGTGTCTGTGACAAAGGAGTAATTGTGTGCATAACTAATTGTGTTGTGAGAGTTCTAGTTGATGACTGTTTTGTGTATTTCGTAGCTTTGTGAGCTATTAAATCCAGTACTTAATCATAAGACCTCTATCCCAAAGAACTCATGGGAATTGCCCACATATAAAGTTTATGTCTCAAACTTGTAACAGTATTGTACTACCATGTTACGTAAAGAGGAAAATGTATAGAGGATTGATTTAGTTAGCAAATAAGTGTGACATGTTTGTGTGACTGAACTTGTATAGGCTATAGATGGAGAATATATAAGGTATGATAAAAGAATAGTTGAAACAAAATACCATAAATTAAAATAATAACTGTTTTTCAGTACTGTTAAGTTGAAACATTAACAATAATTTTGGCAAACTTTAAAGACGTAAATTTCAGTTTCCATTTGGTAAAGAAAATGTTCACTCAGCAAACAATCACCTTAACCAGTCAGTGTAATTAATCCCTTTTTAGCTGTACACTTACTTGAGAAGCAGCCCTTATACAATAGCACACTACATAATATTTTCAAACAGACAATTCAAAAACCCTTTCTTTATCCTAGACAATGCACATTTTCTTCCATCACCAGCAGCAACAATTAGAATACGAAAACACTTTTTTTTTATTTCTTCCCAGAAGATTTTATCCATAGACAAAGTATTGTCTCTCAAAGTTTATGCCTGTCATCTTATTAACATTAAATTTAAATAATAAATATCAGATTTACCTATTCGTCTTATCATTCATAAAAACATTTAATTTAGTCCAAAGGAAAACAGAAAATATTTACCATTTATGACACATAAATCATTTTAAGCATAGAAAAAAAGTAAACAATAAATAACAATATTAACATCTGTAGCATTCTTACAGATTACCCTCTCTAAAGGTTGGTACTATATGCTTACTGGGAACAACATTTACACTAACACATGTTACTCTGCAATACATAAGTTACATAGTAATTAATTCATACATTCAGTGCATTTAAATTGACCATAATAATTTACGTATACTTTAAAAAATAAATAGCCTTCAAATACATATTACTTAAGACAATAAGAACACTTGAAGCATTGAACAAACTAAAATAAAAGTTCACTGATATTCAGTTTTCCTTTGTCCAGAAATACATATCCTACATAACTGTCTGTTGATGTCTCCTTGACATGTTTCCACATGTTGATAGCTGGAAGAAACACAGCTTTTCTCCACTTTAGCCATATAAATATCATGTAGTAGCTGTAGTCGAAGATCCTCTCCAGCTTGTTTTTTTCTGTCCTTGTTCGTTGAAGTCACAGAATCTTCAGCCACATGACGTAATTAAGTTATACTGCAAGCCTTGATAATACCTTGAGAAGTTTCTGAGTTCCATCATGGTACTCCTAACTAAAGGTGTCCTCACTTGAAAAATGACATAGCGTCTTATACTTTTTAAACTTCAATGCCTCCAAATGTTCAAGTTCGTAGCACATCACGTCTCAGTTCATTCATTTTTATGTTCATTTGCCATAAAATTATTTTACTGTTCTTAAATTATTATCTCCAAATCTGTTCAAAATTAATTGGTAATAAAGTACACATATTGTGTACAACATGTGTAAGTAAAGTGAGTCAGTATACATTAGGCTTAGCTGTAGCCATACTAGTTAATATTGCATCAAATCGTTAAGAGTGAATTGATTCCGATCAATGAAAATAATAAAAATAAAGTACACATATTGTGTACAACATGTGTAAGTAAAGTGAGTCAGTATCCGTTAGGCTTAGCTGTAGCCATACTAGTTAATATTGCATCAAATCGTTAAGAGTGAATTGATTCCGATCAATGAAAATAATAACAATAAAATTTCAGTGTTTCAACAAAAGAGAATGAAATACTATATCATCCATCATACTGATGTCCATATCTAACACAAGATCTATAGAAACAGAATTCATTAGAAAGCCCTTAATTCAATTTATTTCCATGTACCTTACAAGCCAACATAGGTAATAATAGTTTAGTGTCCTAGTAAATACAACATGGTAAGTAACAAACATAAGTGCTGTGCTGTTAGTTTATAAGAAGTGTGTTCTTGTTTAATGTTTATAGTACTGCTTCATTATGTTCCATCTGTAAGATCATGTAGGTCATGTGTGTGATCAACACAAATATGTTCCATAAACACTAGGAAATCAATAACTTTATAATACTCTTTAACACAAATATGGATAGATAAAGAAATCTTTCAATATGAGAAACTTTGAAGACATCACTTTAGCACACAAATAATAATAGTAATAACAAAAGTATTAAACATTTATTAGCCAATAGAAACATTTCTCGGAAAACAACTGAGCCTCTTCGTGTTTGACATCTTGAATCTTTTTGGAAGGTAATGTATATTGAGTAAACAGTTCATTCATACACACAGTCATGAAAACAATAACGTAGTATTGCACCTCTTTCTACCATATACACACTTGACATAGATCCTTTAACAATAAAACATAACATATTACACTGCTAATAAAACACTTGAGTACTCTTGACATATAAATCTCAATTACTTCATCATTCAAAATATACTCTCAAACCTTCCAATAATTTTCTTGATGGACAAGTAGATGCTGCTGTTTCCAGTGATATATAACCTTCTGTAACACTGCATTTCACTTAATGGTTCAACTCTTTAGTAAACATTGGCTTAACAAACAATTTCAGCTGGTTAATATTATATTTTCCAATCCCTTCTTGTGTTGCTGGATCTACTAGGACATAACAGTTTTTGTTAACAATACCTTTCACTTCATATTGGCTTCTATTGAGCAGGCTTAACTTCTTGAAAATGTGACCCGATAATTTCTCGGAGACTGTAAGTGGTTACCTCTAACAGTTTAACTCATTATTAGGTCTGGTATTAGTCTCTTGAGTTGGTACTGTTGGTACAACTGGTAGTTGAGATGGTGGTGAACAAAGGAAATTAGGCATACTGTAACTTGTACTAGCGTGGTTATTAGCATTAGCTAATGGATAACCGTTATTATTCCCTTGTGGTGCTTGGTATTGCAAATTGTGAAATACCAAAGGGTACTGCTGTTGGTTCCAGTATCTAGACTGTTGCATGTTATTTCCATCATCACCTTGGTCGTAACCGTGGTAGTTACCATTTTTCTTGTTGCGTCTTGGTGACTCACTAGAATAGTTATTCCTGTTGTCTCTTCTGTCTTGCCTCTTGTAGTTCCTTCTGTAATTATTCTGGTACTGGTTTTGTTCTCTTAGCTGTGGGTTACCCTGATAACTCTCATGATTTGAGCTCCATTTTCTCTTCTTCCAACCTGTGTAATTATCTTGGTGTTTTCTCTTGTAACCTTGATCTGCTACCCTCTCCAAGGTGTTCACATGTGGTTTTCTCCGGTCATGCTGTCCCCAACTGATACTGTGGTGAACTTCTTTGATTGATTTGGTAGTGATTTGTTTCCTCTCTACTGGCCTTTAGTTGCTTTTCAAGTTTGTCACAGTGTATCAGTTGGTCCCTGAATTCTTGCACTTTTAAATCTCTTGTTGTGACCCAGTACACTTAGAAGTGCGCAGGAAGATGACCAACCACTAAAGAGATAAATTCTCTGTCTATCATAGGTGGTTCTAAATGTCGTGTCCTGTAATACAAGTCACTCAGGTGTTCTTCAATAGATTTTCCCTTCCTTGGATCATACTTATTGCTTTTCAGTTGTGTTCTGAGGTTCATTTGAATTTGAACATCCCAGAATTGTTTTAGAAATTTTGTTTTGAAATTGTCGTAAGTAGTGTAGTTACTTTTTACTACCTCCCACCAAAAATACACTGCTGATTTTAGGCACATGCCTAAATATTTTGAAACATCCTTTTCACTTAGGCTAAAAAATGATTTGTAGTCTTCAAACTGTTTCAAAAACGTAACAGGGTTTTCAGTTGTTTTGCCACTATATGTGTGCATCGCCTTTGTCCAATGGCTCGCTGGATGGTGTAGCAAGGCTGCTGTAGACAAAACTGGGTTTGTACCACCAGTAACACTCTGACATTTAGTCATTCCATTACTACTTACATTTGGTACATTATTCTCAAAGTTGGCAACCTTATCTACACTTAATTCACTGCCATTTCCCTGTGTTTCCATTACTGCAGTAACTGGTACTGTAGTGTGTACTATAGTCTGGTGCTGTTGCTTTTCTTCTATCTTGCTTTCCAGGCCTTTTATTTCCCTTCTTCTTTCAATTATTTCTCTCTCTATCCTCTCTCCAATGCATCTGAGTTTTCTTTCTGTTGTGTTTTCTGTAGCAGCAATATCTTGTTGCAATTCATTGACTTTGCTTTGTATGCTTGTATTACCTAGATTCAGTGTTTGTATTTCCTTGTGAACCTCTTCCATCTCTACCCCATAATTTACTGTAGCAGATTCTACCCTCTCTAACCTCTGTTTCATCACAGATATTTCACTGTCAAATTCCTGTAGACTGTCATCCAAAACTCTTACTACCTCACTTCTGACTTCTTCTTTAACCTGCTATATATCTTCCCTCACTTGCTGAATTTGTAGTGTCTGCTGTTGAAATTGCCCTTGCAATTGCTGTTGCAGCTGTTGTGTTTGTTGTTGTATTTGTTGCTGTATTTGTTGTAAGAAAGTTACTACTGAATGATTATCAACTGTAGATGGTTGTACTATTCCTATAGGTGTTGTTTCTGTAGTAGCATTGGGTACTGTAGTTAATAATTGCATTGTACTTGTGGCGTTCTCTAACTGTCTAGTAACTGCTTCTGTCCCTTTAGATAATTCATCGCTTCTTACTGTATCTGTGCTACGGTCATCTTTCTCCATCTTGTTCATGTACAAAAGCATGATGATTCATTAATAGTTCTCATTTCGTTCAGTATAAGATTTTGCAAGAAAAGCAAATGCACTCTAAAAACACTTTACTATGCCACAATAACTATTTTGTCATAAAGTAGCTTTGCAGCTAATTATTTTTTTTAACTAAACAGAAATAATACAAAATATAAGCTTCAGTTCATTGCTGCTACTGCAAAGTTACAAACAAAACTAAAATTATTTTCAATAACATCAAAAATATTTTTAAAGAAAAAATTAGTGACATCAAATACAGGTATTTTAAAGCTTTTCTCTGTAGTAAAGTATGAATTCCTTACAACAAGGCCTGAATTGTTTTTACACTTTCCAGACTACGATCAGGCTGTAGGCTGTGTGTATTGTAACTGTTATTTAATCTCTATATGTAAGTGAACACTGACTGAATGACTGACCAACATATCACACTGCTGCCCAAACTGCTCGACTTAGAAACGTTAAATTTTTTTTGTGGGTTCTCTTTAGGTCATAGACAAGCACTAAGAAGGAAATTTTCAAAATTTGTCCCCTAAGAGGATGAAAAGTGATGGAATGTGTTTTCTAAGATTTGTCTAAATAGCTCGAACCTGAAGGCTTATCATCGTAATTTAATTTCAATGGGTGAATCATGAAAATGCATATTAGTCAATTTAATAACTTTTCGGAATGCAATATTTAAACGGGTGAAAAGACCTAAAATGTGTTTTCAATTAATTATCAATACATATTAAACCCTTAGGGATAAAAGAGTTGCTTTTCACTTTAAAATTATGCTCATGTGAATACCTAAAAATAAATTTTAGGATTTTTCGATGCTTGACTGCCAAGGAGTAAAATGGGGGAAAATGTGTTTTTTTTATTAATTGTCTGTACAGCTCGAACCCTATGGGCTATGGTAGTGATTTTTATTTTAGATAGATATGTATACAAATATCTAAGATAGAACTTCAAGACGTTTCGAAATTCTTTAATTAAAGGGATGAAAAGACATTAAATTTGTTTCAGACTTTTTTTGTATAACTATCGAGCCAGCCAAGATACGTATCGAATGTTGTTGGCTTCAGAATGATATTTACGTAAAGACCCAAAATACTATATCAGGATACTTTCCAAATTCGACTCCAAAGATGTACAAAAGGGTAAAATGATTTTTTAGATTCCCACTTAACCTATAGATATCAAAGCAATTTTCGCTTTTGATTAATGCTTACCTAAGCACTTGAAATAAAGTTTTTTTGATTTTTTATAATTGGACACCTAAGGAATGAAAAGTGACAAAACAGGGTGAGAGGGTTTTCATTAATTGTCTTTATATCTCGTACCCAACTGGCTATTGTCACGGTTCCTGCTTAAGTGTGTCGCCCATACTTAAATGTGTCTTAACTATCTACATAGTTTTTTTTAAATTCAACCCCTAATAGGGTGAAAAACATGTAATGTATTTTAGATAAATACCTGATTGCTATCGAACCTATACAGATATGGAGTTGCTTTTAACTTTATTATAATGTACGAAAATTCCCGTGAACACATTTTAAGAACCTTCCTAAATCTGAACTCTTAGGGCTGTGAAGGAATGAAATACGATTTTAAATAAATTGTCGACTTCGCTTTGACTCAATGGTTTTTCATCGTGATTTTCACCTCAATTGGATGGTTATGCAAATGTTTAACATATGATGGTATGACTTCACAAAATTTGATCACTAAAGGGGTGAAAAGAATAAAATTTGTTTTCCGTTACCCCATGATATCTACCTAACCAGCTGAGATATTGAGATAATTTCTGCTTCGGAATGACGCTCACATAAACATGAAAAATAATTATCTCAGTTTTTATACTGAGATATTAACTCTAAGATACCAGGGGAAAAAGTAAGTATTTAAAAACATTTCAAAACACACTATCAGAAAAAGCAGGTATGGCGATAGAGAGAAATCATTTATAGGGAATTAAGCAAATATATCAATACAAATGGTAGTACAACCTCTTGTGTGCCCAGTGACTGAATACACACACACATATATATATATATATATATATATACACACACACACACACACACACACACGAATACACGCACACACACACATATACATATTATTTTTAGTGAACTTTTGACAGTACATATTGAGGTCGCAGTCATCAACTGATGTGGAGATAAATGAGTCGTCATATGTATACTACTTATACCATCCGAATGCTCACTCATATTCAAGGTCTATTTTGATATGACTATACACAAGGCCCGGAACAGTTGTAAGAGTGCCAGGAATAAACTTAGAGGTATTTTTCACATCACCAGCTATAGCTACTCAGCCCGTTGCAGAGTAAGCTTAATCTGCAGCTTGGTTATCGTAACACCTGATGGCAGAGCTACTAATCTGGCGTACAATGAGGCCTTTAACTGAAGTAAATATTCACTGCTACGAGTAATACACACAGGAAGTGCACGCGGGCGAACGTTTAGCTTATATCATAAAAATGATTGTTTGTTCCTCTTTTATGCGGTTATATGCCTGTCATCAGATTGCTATGAATCTTCAGCAAGTTTTGCGTGCACCCACAAAGATTTCTGCAAAAAAAAATTAATGAGGGATGGTAAAACGAGGTAGTGGGGCAGAACAGGGTACCACAAAAAATTAGTGAAAAATTAAATTGGGTGAGTTGTGCATGCGCCAGCAAATGTTTCTGCAATTTTTGGGGAAGCAGGGAACAAGGTGGAGTAGAAGGGCACAATGAGATACACTAAAAACTTACTGACAAAAAAAAAGTAAAAAAACCTTGGTGTGTTGTGCGTGCATCCTAAAATTTTCTGCTGAAAAAAAATATTTTAGAGTGAGGGGTGTCAAAATGATGTATAGGGGCAGAACGTGGTACCCAAAAAAAATTTTAAAAAAAGTTATTAAATGAAACAAAAAATTTTTGCCAGTTGTGCATGTGCCTGCTAAGGTTTATACCAAAACAGGTTATACTTTGGGGGAGGTGGGAGGTAAAACAGGGTTCAGCGGCAGAAAGGATACACGAAAAAAAATTGTGAAACAATTTTCCTTTTCAAAACAATTCTCAACAATGCATTAATGACCCTTAACGTAATTTTGCCTTCTTTACTACTTTTCATAAATTTTCTTTCAGAAATATTATCACATTTATTTGAAATCCTCGCAAACGAAATTATGAGTACCAGCTAGTGACGAATAAAATTACAAATTACAAAAATCACTTGGCACAGAAAATGAGCAGCCACGGTCTTTAGTTTAGCAGTGGTTTCGAAAATATTTTTAACGCAAATTAATACATAGCCTACATTAAAAAGTCATTCTGGAAGTTGTAACACTGATTTATCATTGTTCGTAGCCGAATTTTTCTGTTGCAATACACTAAACCGATTTTTAGATTTTTTCCCCTGAAATAGGCTAGCACATATTTTTTGTCAAAATTGGCTAAAACGAAGGAAAATAATTTTTTGCTAGCAAATAGTAAATTATTTAAAAAAACACTTTGGCAGGATTGTGTATTGTATAACTGTACACAGTCTCAAATTTTTTCAAAGCATTTGGTTAAAAAACATTCAAGTTGTTTGCAATTGTTTGAAATAAATGAAGAATCATGGCCTTAACCTAGATAGGCCTAGAAAAAAATTGCTACCTAAATATGTATTCAAATTCACAAACGGGATTGATAAATTGGCAGCATTAAATTATACAGTAGCTTATTACATGAAACATGGTGCAATGTATAATAAACCTGCTCCTACCACTGCATAAAATAAATTCATAAATATATACATATTCATTCTTATGTTTAATGTCTTTATTAAACAGTTTACTACTAAAAACTCACTAAAAAAGAAATCAACTTCCATGACTAAAGGCCTAAACATTTAATTTAATAACATAATGTCATAAAATATTAAAGCAAAAACTAGCTATGAATATAACGCTTACAAGGTCTACAGTAAAATTTGTAAAAATCTTGCTGTTGCAGTAAAAAGTGAGAAAATGACAAAAAATTTTAAAAATTAAAAAAAAAAAAAATGGTTACATTATACAACGTGACCAGTCTTTCATTCTCCACCTGGCTGTCCCTCAATAGTTTCCATCCCAATTCCTTCATCACACTAGACCTAAAGTTCCTTTCCTCATCACCCATCTCACTGCCCTTCTCTACACCTCCAGCTCTTGCACCTCCACCTCCATGTATAGATCCCACTCCACGGCAGCATATTTCAATACAGGACGAACCAACAAGCACTATGCCTTTCCCTTCACTTCAACAATAATTCCCTTCAACATCCTCCCCAGCAGTTCTAAAGCCCTTCTTCCTTTCTCAACCACCCGATCCCCCTTAGCTCAGCCAGTAACACAACCCCTAGATACCGTAAAACAGAGTGATTAGAAACACTACACTGGTGTAAATAGAAACAAAATTATAAATAAATTCCTAGCAGACACCTTTTGCTTAAAAAATGTATAATTACTATAAAACTACTGTTTGTAACTTGCCTACCTAAAAACACAATTTTTAAAACAGAATTAATACCGAAAATTTAGCTTTAAAACTGTGTTTCTATTTACACCAGTGATTCTAATCACCCCGTTTTATGGTAGGCCTACTTATATCCTGTGGCTTTCTCTTGCAAGTGAATTCCACTGCCCACCTCTGTATATAGTACACAGTCATCTGCAAACAGTCTTATTTTTCCTGTGATTCTGGATCCCATGTCATTCACCACTGTAGTGAATAACAAAGGCCCCAACACACTTCCCTGTGGCATTCCTGTAATAGTCTCTCGCTCTTCTGACATTGCCTCCCCCACATTCACCTTCTGACATAGGCTAATCCCCTGAGAAAGTCCTCAATCCAGTCAACCACCCGCTTGTCATCCAGCAGTCCTTCCACTTTTCTCTTAAAGATTTCCATGGGGAACTTTGTCAAAGGCCTTCTCAAAGTCTATGAAGCAGGCATCCACCTGCTTCCCCTTATTAACTGCCTGACTGAAAGCCTCCAACAAACCTGCCAACGGAGTCTCTCATGAGTATCCATTTCTAAATCAATGTTATTATTCCTGTGTCCATTTACATTACCTACTGACACTCTCTCTCGAGCGGGATGAGA
>PNEQ01123730.1:0-27335 GCA_003012365.1 Medauroidea extradentata
CTGTTTGTAAGGTCAAGAGCTGCACAAACTTTCACCATAATGTGTAGTTAACAAAAAACTAAAACATTTTCATTCAGCTCAATGCTATGTTTACATGTTTTTGCCA
Organism: Medauroidea extradentata; assembly: GCA_003012365.1. NCBI lineage: Eukaryota > Metazoa > Arthropoda > Insecta > Phasmatodea > Phasmatidae > Medauroidea > Medauroidea extradentata. Next base: position 107 of record PNEQ01123730.1, read on the forward strand.
CCACTAGCTCTATCCTTGTCTTTAAACGTCGTCTGTTGGCCGGCTTCAAATTTGCTCAAAGGCTTCCACTCCATAGACTAATACCTCCATGGGTTAGAATCTTCAAACAATAACTTTTATAAATAGAAAGGAAGGTATTTATACATAATGAAAACATAAAGGAACAAAAGAAAACAACTCGTAAGTTCTTAAATATTACAAGGGGCCTAAATATCTCAATAAATTAAGTAAAATAAAAGATTATAGAATGGTAGATTATAGTGGTAACTCCCCCTATTACGAAATATGTATAGAGAGGGTACATTTGTTTACGGCTTTCTGTCTCGTCCACTGCAGAATCATAAATAATACAAATTTCGAAGGTATTTGAAAAGGATGTCCCATAAATAAACCCTTTGTATTTGATAAATGGTTATGGTAGTGGCCAGACAGAAATTCATGTTTTAAAATGTTTGTCTATGAGTTTAATATTTTTCTTCTCTGCCATATGGTTTGGTAAAGTGCTCGGCTGTAAGGTATGTCCTTTAAAAATGAATAACAATGTCACTTCTATTTGACTTTGTATTTTTAAGTTGATATTATTTTACTTTAATAATTTGTGTGAAATAATAGGCTGCAAAAAATAATTACTGTAACACCTAGGTGTGAAGGAGCAACGTCTAAAACTTATCATTCCGCCTCGAGAAAACTGTTGCAGTTTGAGGCGATTTTATGGCAAAATATTACAAATAAACTTTTTGGCGCAATAGATTTAAAAATCGATATATGTAGAAACATGCTACTTTAGACCAGTTTTTTTAAAAGTGTGTTTCAGCTGGGTTTTGAGTGAAAATGTAGTTACGATATTTACCATTTTTTTACTAATTAACTAAGTCGCGTATGCAACATGTTAAAAGTTCGTAGGAAGCGCCGCGGTGTGTAGGACAGCTCATGAAGTTTTGGTACAATTTACTGCAGTGATGTTGCAAAGTGAGCGAGTTGAGTGACATGTTGCATCTGTCAATAGTGCAGTGTAGCTTGGCGCACAGTGCGGGCTGCGAGCCTGGCAGCCCACACATGAAGCAACAACCAGACACCTCCGCCCGCCTTCTTCCTGGGTTCGCCAAGCCGGGGCGCGCTCTGCGCATGCGCCAGCAAGGTCAAACTGTCTGCTCACTGCACAGCCTTGCCTAGTTCAGACCGCCCGAGGCAGGAAATGCATACAGAAGTAAATCTTTAAAACTTTCTCGCATTCCTCAGACTTCGAGATTGGCTCATGGTTTTGGCGAGTAGGTAGTTCAAAAGATATTATTACAAATTACAGTCTATAACACCTGCTGTGAAAATTATTTACTGGAATTCCAAAATAATCAGGGAGGGCTGCGGCCCTGTAGCCCAATAGCACAAACCGCCACTGGCTGTGGTAGGTGGCACCCTTAATGAAAAGTGAGGATAGATCTTAATGTGGCCAACATTCAGTGGTTTTGTGTACAGTCAAGTGAATGTGTCAGCATTCCTTATCCCAGACCAATGTTGATTGAACAAGGACATAGTGATTGTATTTATTTCATGTTTGTGACATTTTCACACTCAGCACGTATGGGCCTAAGTATAACATTTCAGTAATCAACATGTGCCTGTGTAATGTAAATGCCGCCTACAACACAAACATTTGCGGTCTTGCTAAGGTTGCCCCTCTGCCGATATAGTAGGTAGTACGAGATAAAGTGACCACTCTAAAAAGCCCTTATTAATTTGTATTTTCAACCATTTTATATCTTTCCGCTACATGTAAACGTAAACATTACCATTCATTACCACACTTTTCCCCATCAGGAAATAAGTTACGTAAGAGGGAAACATGTCAATGTATTATTCCAACCGGTGTAGACTTCTAGGCCAGAATGTTTATCTGTGGTTTTTTTTTCTAACAAATGTGATTTTCTTTAGTGCCTTGTAGTTTGGTGTTCGTCTTGACTTTTGTTGTATCATCCAGTGAATGTATAATACTCTTTTGAACTAATGCATAACAAGCTTGGATTGTATTTTTTCATTATAACACATATTACATTTTTTATGCAGTATTGTTTCAATTAATTAAATTCAATGGACGCTTGCTTGTATTTTTGAACAAGTGAATTATGAAGATGAAAACCTCATATATTGATTAAGCTCAATAGTGGTAAAAGCACTTCAAAGTTACCAATGAAAAACACTAATGTCATTTAATAACAAGTAATCAAGCCATGTAAATCAAGTTTATTAATGAAAGAAGAAATATTGATCTTGGTTGATAGTGTATACAGCTGTGAAATTAATTAAACTATGCAATGTACCTTTCAAATGTATTAAATTATACAAATTCTTTTGAATAACCAGTTTTTCCCACTTCCTGTGAAATTGGTATTGTATGAGATACAAGGTTATAATTCTAAGTCGATGATATGGTATACAAAGAGTTTGATTGCATTTGATGTTCTGTCATTAATGTTGTATTCAAATGAGGAAATACACGGAACTACATATGATTTCCTACCAACCATACAAACAATAATGTAACTATTGTTAATGTTGACTAATATGCTGTAACGGCTAGTGATTTTTTTCAAAGGTTAAATCTTTAGTGCTTACTTTGTTTCGAATTACCTATACCATCTACACTATGCTTTTATTGTTTCTACGCAAACTTTTTTCTTCTCCTCTAAACAAAGGTACAAAAATTGCAAACGTATACACCAGAAGTGCAGTAACAATTTTGTTAGTTTTGTTAAGTCCCACCTTGTAGCAAACCCTCCTTGGAAAATTGCACACACTTTAAACGGATCTGGTATACTTAACAGTAGCTTCTGTTTATAAATAACTTTAATATACGTAGTTCTTAAACTCTATCCAATCAACAATGTTTTTAAAAATTTATTTATTTATGTGACAATTTCGTTTGAGAAGTTATTCCAGAGAAGACTGAGCCATTGTTATAAAACATAGTGAAAACAGCTGAACAGCCTTTCAAATCACAGTCTGACCACATGGGTGGTTCTTAACTTCCAGGCAGTCAGCCAACCACCGAAAGAGGTTTATAGCGTGTGTGTTATGGCCGGAAAAGACTTTCGGTGATTGGATAACAACTGAAAGTAGTTTATAGATACGACTCTAAACGATAAGGTCAAAATATTAGGGCCCCAGGGCATGTACGAAAGCACCTCCATGTTTATGTGCTCTCGGGCGAAACAATGTGACTTGAACTCAATATGGTTACTGGAGAAAACTCGCGATTAGCTGTGCATTCTTTTCCGTAATTACTGCACTGTTTACTCATAAGAAAAATCCTAGTGAAAAACTATAATAAATAAGGATTGACGTGTCTGTGGTTGACAGCAAAATGGAGGAGGGAGAGAGAGAGGTGTCTTACCTAACGTCCTTGAGAGTGCCGGCAACTGCTGGTGGAAGTCGTAGGTCTACCACCCGTATGGCAAGTCCCCTCTGGCTCCTCCATGTCCAGATGTGCTGATGCAGAAGTTGTAAAACGGCTGGTGGGTGACACTAGCTCCCGAAGGGCCATGAAGTGGCTGTGGCCAAATAACTCACGTGAATAGGTTTCACTATGAATTTATTGAGCAGTTACTGGTGTATAATAGAATGCATAGATGTGCTTTAAGTCTTCTCTACATCTACAGCCAGTGGGTGGCTATCACGAAAACGCACGAACGCGGAGTTGCACGACAGTGGAATTACGTTAGAAATAAACGTCTGGGTAAACGAGCTTGCTGGGATGGGGGTGACTATTCCTGGATGATCTGAATTAAAGTTTCGTTATATTGTTCCAGAAAATAAAGCGAAAACACTATTGCAGTTACATGATAAAAAAAATACTATGCTGGTCCAGGAGCCGCACGTCACATGGCCTACCCCCTACATACCCGAGACAAGACCGAGGAGCAATGGCACCTGCTCCCTCTAGGTAGCTGAGAGCGCCTGCCAAATGTACGTGTCTGGCCGCTTTAAGCAGTGCTGCTGAAACTGAATACATACAAGTACTCTAAAAATTACATAAAATACATGTTAGTCCTTAAAGACATTAACATAATAGAATTGGCTGAAATAATGTGAATAAACAACTGTGGGAAATTATTTCAAATGTGTCTTCTGCTCCAGTTAGCTTGTTAAGTCGTCTCTCAGAGTCTGAGCTGGCACTACATATCATAAAAGAACACACAAAGTAGTTTGACATGATACATCATTCACTATTCTTATTTTGTATAAAAAAGGTTGTGTGCGCATTGCGCAGTCTTTTTGTTTGTCACATTGCCGCTTTGGGCTGCGCTCTGTGCTTCAGAGTCGTTCAGAGTTTCTAGGTACTTTGTATCAAAAAATTGCTTACAACCCTCGTGGGTACTAAATAATTTTGTAAAAATACTGTGAATGCCTTGCCATTACTATCTCGTCCTAATAACTATTGCACTGTCTGATTCAGGTGACACACGCTTTGGCATTTGCGCACATCGTGATCAGTGATGGCGCAGTGCTTGGTGAAATGGTCAATGTCCCTTGCTTAATTGTTGTTGGGGTGTGCTGCGGTGACCTTACTTGGTCTGATTATTCAAAACCAAGGCACTTTCCTTTGTATTGTTCTATTGAGCACGACGTGACCACATGAACTTGGCTACTCAGTTGGTCCCATCAGTCTCGAAAGTGCAGGGTGCTTTCCGAGATGCCATGGGGTCGTTTGTGTGAATGTTGCAGATAGGTCACTGTTGGGTGTTGATGGACGGTCACTATGAATGAATGGGCGGTTGAGCACACGTCAAGATATTAACCCTAGCCAAATAATTAGTTACAGTTTCATGAGGATAAAACACGCAACATGAAAATGGCAAACAATAACGGTGTGAAACACAACAAATAGACCTACATTAAATGTATACCTGAATTATTTAAAGGTTTTAAACAGTAAAATAGTACCTACTTTGAAAATAAATTATAATAATGATTAAAAATTATGTGAAGTGGCAGGGTGAACGTGGCGTGCTAATTGAACAGCCAGTCAGTTGAGCGTCGTACTTGAAGAGGGCATGGTACATAATTCAGTGCTATAGATATCAGATTAAAATTGTGTATCAAATACAGTTTGCTTAAAAATTTACCTTAGACAACAGGTTTCATCAATATTTTGACAAAAAATTTTACTCGAGTAACGTATTTCAAAAGTATAATCACATTCTCCAAAATCTCCTACATTTAACTGTGGTGCAAGTTATCATACTTGACAATTGCAACATTCTATGTGTTTGTTCATAAACTTGGCTGATACCTTTCAATGCGAGTGGTGGATAGGCCAGGGTAGATTCAGGAATACAGGGAATGTGCCCGACTCCGCCAGTACCTGTTTTGGTGTGGGTTGACGAGCTGATGGACTCTGAACCTGGCCCACCTGCCCTTCAGTAGTCGATCTGTACTCTGGAACCAGTGCTACTTGTCATCCCAGCATGCAGGCGGTTGATTTTTGCACACTGTGGAACACTTATAATGCTGCTGAGAAGTGATCCCATTACTGCAAAATAAGAACTCATTAAATATGTTGAACTGAATGTCCAGTTTGTTGACAGAATCACCTTCAAGCAGGACACCACGTACCATGTCTAGATTTCACCCAGTATGACGACTTAAGCTGCTAAAAATGTCACAAGGCAAACAATTAACATTATGAGTGCGAAATGTACAATGGGACGTCCAAGTGACGAACCGCAAGCGTCAGTCCCTGAGACGGAAAACAAGAGAAAAAAGGTTCCGTAATTTTTAAAACTACAGTACTCTAAATGGTTCGGTGGAAAAGATTGAGTGGCCTCTGGGAGATGAGATTGCATGTCACCCGTGACTTATTTCCTCGGTGACCAAGCGAATACTACTCAACATGGAGTTTGGCGAGGGATGCGGCGGCGCACATTCCCGTCAAACTTGGTGTAATGCTTTTACATGCTATTTTAAAACGAAATTATACACTGAAAAATTGGTAGAAACACAATATTTATGCCCGTATCTGCAAGTCCTAAGTCTTCATAGGGCACATTCAGAGATACTTCGTGAAGTGAAAGCAGCAATTAAACTTCTGTAACAGACATCAGAATAAATTATGTAATATCTTAAATGTAAACACGCAAAATCATTGGCAAATTACAAAATAAAGAAAGTACAAAAGGAAAGTTAAAACATTTTTTTGTGGGCTTTCCACAGTGTCCTACTGCCCTAGTCATTTACATTGTACATTCATGGAAAATATATCTAAAAAGTTCTGTAATGCAGGTAACGTAAAATGTTTAGTGTTGAATCACTGCATAAGCATCTGTCATTAGGTTTGCACAAATCACCCGGGATTCCAACCCGACGCTGTCACTTGCCATCTGTATTTCATCGAGGAGCGTAGTGCCCCGATGCCGCAAACATTCTCGCATAGTCTCTAGCAGCTCTAGTTAATGTTGCAAATACTACTAATTTGTTAGCGGGCCCTGCTTCGAAAAGGGTAGTCGGAAACTGCTTGATTGAGGCTGGTAGTCCATCATCACAGCTTATGGGAACAGAAGTTTACCTGCCATGTAGAGAAGAGTGGCGTTTAGGAGATTTTATCAAGTGGGGTGGGCTGTCACATTCCTGGCACCCGGCGGTTGTAGCTCAGACGTTGCGAGGCGGCAGAAAGTGGGTCTGTGGTACACGTCATCCACCACCTACTTGAGGTGGGTGTCCATGTGAGAGCATTTCACTGTCGAGAGTACTCGCTAGAACAACTCGCAACATGGACACTGCGCGGAGAGTGTACTACCATGCACTCTCCGCAAGTCATGCCTGCTCTCAGAGAGTAGCTGTCTGCGAGTTCGTGCCTGTCGTGGACACGCGCACCTCCACTCTGGCGGAGCTACTCTCAACTACTCTCAACTGTACGAAACGGGGACCAGACAGTGGAGAGTACTCGCAGACGAGCATCGCGTGAAGATGGCTGGCAGTGCACATAAACGGTCCCACGAGTACATTGTAAAAATATTAAAACATGTATGAAGAGAGGCATGTTTTGTGGAACGTCGTGTCCAGTGATTATAGGAACCGTGACAAAAGGCAATCAGCGCTAGTGTAAATAGCTTCAGCATTGAACCTAAATACTGAAGAGGTATCCAGGAAACTGCATAACCTACGAAATCAGGTGAGTCAAATCACACACACGAATGCTAGAACTGGTAGGAGATAACAGCATTTACTTACAATATAAAAAATCCCCATATGTATGCATATTGCAGGTTTCCCCGGAGATAAAAAAAATAAGCAAAAACAAACAAAATCTGGAAGTGAAGAAAGTGACCCAGCCAGCTAGATGACGTGGCCGTACTTCAATGCTCTGAAATTTGTGATACCAACACTCACAGCACGGACCACAACCTCCAACCTCCAACGTACAGTGAGTACAACGAACAAGTTAATATATATTTACATAAAGAATGGTTTATACATCGACAAAATGGCAGCGGTTTAACTGTACAGTACACGGACACATACAGCATGGCACATAGAAAACCCTTTGTAGAATTTTGCAGTCAAACGAATGCCCATGTAGATAAACATTAGTAATAATAGGCCTAGTGATTTTATAATAAGCTTGTAACAAAACATGTAGGCTAATGACGTCCTACATTATATTCATTGGCACAAGTAATTGTCTGTACACAAACAGTATAATTAGTTTCTTCTAGCCGCATAAACGAAAGTGTTTTAAATTCTTTCGTACTGCCAACTGACCTCTCCCTGTTGTGACATGAAATACGTTAGGAGTTCTTCTCTATCACTGTGGCCGCCTTGTTGTGTACCTGTTTGCTGCTATGGGTGCCACGTTCCTGAAGGATTACCTTCCTGGCGTCATTCTTCGTCCGAGCGAGCGTGGATGTATCGCTGCCCCTTGCGTGATAATAAGAAGTTGTGTAGAGTACAAACAGCAAGAACCAGTGTTTCTGCTTTGTTTGGCTCCAATAGCATAGGTTTACGCAGTACTTGGAATGTGTTGACTATGATACCAAATGTATTTTCCACTACGCGCCTTGCGTGTGTCACTCTGTAATTGAAGACTCTTTCACTGAAGGATAAACTTCTGAACGGGTAAGGCTTGATTAAATAAGGTCGTAATGCAAAGGCATCATCCGCTACAAAGAAATAGGGCATTTGTTTACTTCTACCTGGCAAACATTTAGGAGGTGGCAAAGGTAGTTCTCCGGACTCCAGGGCTTGGTATAGAGTCGAACGGCCAAAAGCACTCCCGTCAGATACACGTCCATTGCAACCAACGTCTATGTAAGTTAATCGGTATTGGGCATCTACAGCTGCCATCAACACAATGCTGTATGTACCTTTGTAGTTGTAGTAGTAGCTTCCACTGTTCTTTGGTGCTTGTATGGCAATGTGTCTGCAGTCTAATGCACCTAAACAATGAGGATAGTTCCACATGTTTTCAAACATGTCTGCTATGTCATTCCATTCCTCTTCCGTTTGTGGAAACTGTAACAAATACATATACAAATGTAACATCAGTTACAGATATTGGTTACAACAACCATTAACATGCTGGTTCTGAACATTGTGTATCGTTTACTGAACATACTTCCTACATTGACGAACTTCTGTCATTTGACATACAGACAGTTTAATATATATACATAATGCATATATTTGATATTACGATGAATGCAACGCCTCCTTTCATTGCTATTTCCGTAAAATGCTTGGTACGGGTTAGACCTATCGGTTACATATCAGTATGTACATGTAGGTTTATATTAATTATGTTCTAGTAGCCATTTTGTTCTTAATGGATAATTAGCTAATTGGTCTAATTGTTCGTTGTTACAGGCGCTGTCCCCAGACAACGAAAGTGCAGGCATCAGTGGCACACAAAGTCCAAAAAACAATGCAAGTGTCGGCAGCATTTGTATGGACGAACAGGATAGCAATGATGTTGACGAGCCTGGACCATCTGCTGTGAAAAGTACCACACAGCCATCATCTGTACGTACATATAAACGCAAAATTCAGTCTATTGGATGTAAAGAAGCTGACTTGGACATAGCTCTTACAAAGGCTAACGCATTGTTGGACAAACCATCCGATGCGTATTCCGTATTTGGAGAGTATATTGCAATGGAGTTACGCAATATGAAGGGCGATTCTAACCGTAAGCGTCTCATGAGTGTAATTCGCCATGCAGTAGCTTACGCTGTTGATGAAGATGATACCATGCACATGTCTATATCCACATGAGGATAACAGTGTTGAACACCAACAGTATGGCTACTCTTCCAATATGCAACAGTAACTTTCCTGCTTATAATGGTCATATAACAATGTCTGCTTGCTTCATTTTTTGTGCAATATCCCTTAACTATGTTTATTAAAGTATACAGGCTTACCTGCAGATAATCGTCTTTCATTTCAGAGTAGATAGCCGCACAGACTTCCATCACTATTCTTCCTATGGTACATTTGGGGATATGGAACAGATATTGTAGGCTGCTATATGCGTCACCTGTAATTAAATTAATAATTATAGCAGTATTCACTGCATTTTACTAGAACGCCATAAATCATTACGGAAACATTACCACTACAACATATGCATTCTCACCTGATGCAAGGAACCTGAGTGTGACCAGCAATCAATCCTTTGCAGAAATAGCTTTCCTCATTACTGTATCCATTTTTACAATCCTAGGTCCTATCTTCAACAACACTATTTCCATTTCTTCTGCTGTCATTCGTGTAAAATTTCTATACTGCTGTGTGTCTGTTATTTTCAGTTCTATCAGTAAATTACTGCACGTACCATGCTCGTCACGTCTTCTAATCCAGTCTCTCACCCAGCACGATCTATTCTTTGTAGTGTTTATTTTACGTTTTGCAGCTGCAAGCACGAGGAGTGCAGCAGCCGCTCTTTGCTGTCCGGCCATGACTGCGCGAACCCACGCTACTCTCAGCTATTTGATGAGAGGACTCTCGATAGTACCACACAGCGTCTGGTGGATACAGTTATGATAGTAACTCTCATCAGCTATCGGCCAGTCCCTCTCAGACAACTAGCAGCTACTCTTGGAGAGTAGCTTTTGTCGTTATTACACTTCACGTGTATACAATTCGCGATACTTACTCTCGAGATCTCTTACACTCTCGAGAGCTAAATACTCTCACGTGGACACCCACCTTTAGGCTACTGTTGGACCGCTAGTGGTATCAGTAGCCCGGAGTTCGCAAGAGGTTGCGAGCTCGCAGCTGGTATGGGCCTGCTGGTGGTGTTAGAGACAGGATTGCAGCCTGTCAACGGCGTTGTTGACGTCATGCTGTCAGCTCCTTCGCTGCATCTCCAATGTCACTCGTTTCTGCTAAGACTGCGTGCTCTGAATGCACCTGCTGCAGTCCGGCGCTGGGTGCATAGGTAGACTGGTGGGCCTGTGTGCCGCTCAAGTGCCTCACGGAGTCTGCAAGCTACTACATCTTCAACAGCCGTGGAGAACTGCTGGGCCCGCCTCCTTTGCCTATAGAGAAAGAGCGGTCAAATGTTTGTCTCACCTGAGAGCATCCCATGCAGGAGGTCTGTATAGGATGGTGGCGTCGCTGGGTCCGCCGTGATAGTGACTCTGAGGTGTCAACATCGCTGGTCTCCACATCAGCCTCACTGTCTGCTTGGTCATATGGGACAGGTGCTCTGGTAAAGAGGATAGTGTTGCAGCACTTTCGTTGACTACCTCGTCCTAAGTGTCTTTAGGTAAGTTGGTTGTGGGTTCCTAAGAGGTCAGGGATGTCTCCATGTCAGCTTGTCGGGGACTGAGCTCGTTTGGCTGGCTCTGCCCTCCCGTCTCGGTGCTAGATCGCTCTGACTCGCTCGTCATCTCTGCTGAAGGTTACATGGTTGAGTCTAGTGATAAGGAAACAGTCAAGTTTGGTTGGTTCACCCCTGCTTGTTCCTCTAGGTTCCCCTGGCTTTCAGATGGTGCACATTCTGGGCTTTGTGAGTTCTGGCCAGTTGATTCTCCTTCTGTTGCATCGTCTGTGGGTGTCAGTGCCGGTACAACCTCTTGTGGTGTGTCGCCACCCTTCTGGTACTTGTCTAGTCGCTACTCGCTTTGTCGTATCTCCACGAGGCGAAAATCGTCCCTATGAATTTTTACCAGGTGTTACCTGCAGCTCAAAGAATGACATGAGGACCAGTCCATTTCGGGGCCAGTCCTGCGCGGAACACCTTTTTGCCTTGCGACTATGGGTGTGTATGGGTGAACACCGTTTGTCCAGGCTGAAGTTGTATGGGTTGCTTTGTGGAGCCGGGGCACCACTGGGCCACATATCACTGTTGACATTGTCTTACCAGGTTTCTCTGTTGTCTGCTCCAATGGCGTTGGTCTCCACTGCTTTCATCTGTTGTACTTTCCCCAAGCGGAAAACAGGCCATTTCTTCAGGAAACGGAAGATTGCGACCCTATAATAATTCAGCAGGTAAGTACCCAGTTGCGGCATTTACCCTGGAGTGTAGAGTGTTAAGACAGTGAGTAGATGCTCTGCCCAATTCGTATGGTCTCTCTTCACTCGAGGGTCTGAGTTGCACCTTGATTTCCTGGTTCTTGCACTCAGTTGGGTTTGCCCGCTGGTGGTAAATTGCAGTGGTCTGGTGGTGTGCAGTGTTCCAGCGACTTGCGGCCTGTGTACCGTTGTCTGTTAATAGGGCACGGGATAACCCCATCTACATAAGCACTCATTTTCTAGGGTACGGGCGATAACAAGTGTTCATGTATTGGATACAGCGAAGGCCTCTATCCAGCTGGTGTACAGATTAGATGTAACCTGGATGAATCGCAATCGAGGGCTACATTGTCCATGGGTATTCGTGGCATTCTGGGCTGCTGTTGTTGTCCATCAGCACGCTGACTTTTGTTACAATTACAATGCTGGCAATGTCACACAAAGTCTATGGTCTGTCATGCGCCACCTGGCCAGTGAAAGTGGCACTCCAGGTTCATCAGTGTCTTGGGTGCCGCCCGGATGTCCTGCCCAAGAACTCTCGGGGGCATACTGCTGGACTGTCATCTGTTCTCCCTCCAGTAATATGAGTTTTCAGGTTGGTTTGGACATTGGGCATTCAGTCTGCAGAATACTTTCTACGACATGTCAATGTGGGACTTCCTCTTGGTCGTACTTCTTCACCTTCTCTCATACTACAGGGTATTGTTGCTGTGTGCCTATTACTCTGTTCTTCAATTTTTCCAGCGTCAGTTCGTCTTGCACAGTCATGTTCTAGCGCCTCGATGACTCGCCTGTGCTAGTTGTTTTATTTCGCACGGTAGGTGGAATGATTTCATCCCATTCCTTTTCATTCACAGCGATGGGGTCTTGGGGGGCTCGGGATAATGTGTCCTAATGCTCGTTTTCTTCTCCAAGTACGAGCTGGACTTCAAAATCTAAGTATTGTAGGAACAACGCCCAATGGGTCAGTTTGCTTCGTGCCTCTCTCCGAATGCAACCATACTAAGCAGTGGTTGTATGTTCTTACAGTAAATCTCTAGTATTTTAGAAACTGGCTGTATATGTAGCCCCAAATGACTGCGAGGAACTCTCGTTCGTTTAAATTAAGTTGTGACGGTGCTCCACTGTGCCGAACTTCGCACTAGTGAAGTCGATGATGCATTTCTCGCCGTCGTCGCCACACTGATATAATACCGCACCCAGTCCTAGTTCGTTTGCGTCTGTTTGAAGGTATAAGAGTCTGATCGGGTCGATTCTCGTTAGCTTCGAACCACGGTCACAGGGCCGGTTGCACCAACGAGCTGTCCAAACCAAGATCGTACTATCTTGGTTCCGACCCATTCTCTAGTCCGATCCTAGTTCCAGTATAAAAGTGTTGCACCAAGCAAAACTCTCGAGTTCCGAACTTGGATTCCACGATCTTGTTTGTACTGTTGATAATCGATAGTTAAAATGAAAGGTGTGGTTTTTTTTTTTTACCCAGAAGGGGCACACCCTAAGTTAGTGTCTAACTACTAGGTTTGTGGAGGGAGCGGGAGGGGTAGCAGCGTGCCAGGCCTGTGGCCTATATGCTCTTACTACTGTATGCAGCTTGGGTTAGGGAGGAACATGGCTCGAATGGCCTACTGTGAGGTTATGAAGCGCCAAGCCATCGTTTGTGGCCTGGCGCTTCCCTCAGATTTAACTCGGAGCTAATCCCGTAGAAGGTCATGGTAAACCCGCGAGGTCGGGGGAGGAAACCCATGACGATAGACATGCGAGGTGCGTTCTCCGTGCTAGGAAGAAAAGATAAAATTCATGCTATGTATAACATGCTTTATTAGTTGTGTTAGAAGGCGAAAATTAAAGACGAGCAGGGAGGGCTCGTGATCCAGCTGTAAAAGATAAACTAAACTTATGTTAAGCTTAGCTCTACTTAACCTAGGGGAAATAACCTAAGTTTCCCGAAGGGCGGTAATGAGTGCCTGCGGTCCCATTTTAGGTGAGAGGTTCTTGTCTCCTATCACACAGCCATGGCTAGGTTGTTTCTGAAAGGCATGTTTCTATTGGTGGTCTAGTTTCGATATTTTAAAGAGAATATATTTTTTGATTGTAAAATTATGACTCGATGTTGGCTATTTTTATAATGAATGTCGATGTTTATGTTTGTATTTAATATCTTGGTTGTAAAGATTGTTTCACGATGGATGATAATTTATCAGCAAATAAGAGTATTTTTTACCGAAAAAGACAAACTATTAATTCTAGATTTGGTAGAAGAAAGAGTTAGCGTTATTGACAAGCAGAAAGAAGCGGCATGGCAAGGGAAGTACACTCTTGGCCGATGTACAGGGTGGGCACAAAGTCCCGTTACCCTCCGTTTAACATGTTAAATGGTGAACCTGTTGGACCAATACACAGTACCACCAATACATACACTATAGGTATGTATTTAACTGTCCGCTATTTCTGTTTGCATCCCGTCATTCTCAGAACACAAAATAATTCGGCGCCACGTTCTGTACGACATTTTTCGCAGCATCGCTGGAGTGACCCTTTGAAATGCCTGCCTCACGGCCGCCTTCAAATGAACAACATTTGCATACCGCTGCTCAGTTACAATGTCTTTGATGAACCCCCAGAGTGAATTGTCACATGTTGTGAGATCGGGGCTACGGGGTGGCCAGACAAGTGGCACTGGTAATGCAGCTGAACCACGGCCGATCCAGCGTTCTTGAAACACCTCATTAAGATATTCACGCACTGAAATGGCATAAGGGGGAGGCGCACCATCTTGTTGAAACCAGTGATCCTCTCTGATACCTTTGTCATTCAACAGGGGTATATACCAGGTTCGTAACATGTGAAGGTAATGATGTTGGTTGACGGTTCCATCGAAAAAATATGGACTGTAAATCTGTTTGCTATCCAAAGCAGCCTCTTCATAAAACTATGGGTTTTCTTTTGACCAAAAGACCACGTTCCGTGAATGGGAACTCCGGTATATGTCACATTCGTCGCTAAAAATCACTTTGCCACGTTTCGGTATTGTGTCAAACACCTGCAGCAGTGCATCACATGCATTTTTACGTCGGCGTAAATCATCATCTGACACTTCCTGCACACACGTTGGACGATACGGGCGTAACTTTAAGTCCTCTTTCATATGCTTACGTAAAGTGGACCGGGGCACACCCAGTTCCGCAGACCTTTTCCGTGTTGATTTCATTGGTGACCTTTCCACCGATGCTGCAACATCTCTGCACTGTTCTTCTCGTGTTGATAGCCGACCACTTCTGCTTTTATCCTTAACACTACTGGTAGCAAAGAGTTTTTTCTCCCACCGCAGTAGTGTTTATTTTGGAGGTGGCTCACGTCCTAATCGCAACTGGAAGTTATTACGAACTTGTTGTAATGATTGTCCAGTTCTTGGCCTTTCATGAACCCAGACACTTGCAATTATGCGTTCTTCAATGCTGTACTCACTGGTATCTGCCATATTTTATCTGAAACATACATCAGAACAGAGTGTAAGACAGTTAAAGACATAACTATAGTGTATGTATTGGTGGTACTGTGTATTGGTCCAACAGGTTCAACATTTATTGTGTCTGAAGGGGGTAAACGGGACTTTGTGCCCATCCTGTATTCCATTTTTTGCACCTATGTCCAATAATCTTTCATCATAATCATCGTCTCCACTTTCTGAATCTGATGAAAACATAATTACAGGAAATAACAGATGATCAGAAAATTAAAAATTTTTACACACAATTTGAAAGCAGGCATAGAAGTAAATAAGGATATTACTTTGCTTTATTTATCTCTGGATGGTAATTCGAACGCTCGATCTCGGATCGGAACCAAAGATGTTAGATCGGTTCTGCCACTGGAGCGCTGGTATCGCTAGTGCACCAAACTGACCAATCACAGAGCTTTCCTGAATTTTAAGTTGATAATTTAAAACGCGAAATAGGTTTATTTCACTTTAAAATTAAAGTAAATTACTGATATAATTTCAAAGTTTATTTATATTTAAGTTTACTTCGGTTTCATATTTTTCTGGTCACTTAGCGATTGAAGCGAAACTAGTGGCAGAAATTTTCCCTGTGCCAAGCTCTCCCATAAGAAAACATATTTTCTTTCTAACCTGTAGTAGAATTAACCTTAGCCCAATCGAATATCAGATATAGGTTCAGGAGACGAACTTCAATGGTGCAACCGGGCCTAAGAGGAAGAGGTCTTGACACTAGCGCTAGTAGTAATTTGGTGGAAGACGCGTTTTAACATTTTTGCAATTATTTACAAAAAATAATGTTAATTAGGTAAGCTGATATAGTATATACATGTTTAATGTCAATAAATGCATTGGCATGTGTGGAACTGTTTATAAAGGTAGTCTGAAGAAATATATTGTGTATTATTGTTCTAGTGAACACATTCGAACAAAACTAAATTTCATGCCCTCAAAATTTTAGAATCGTTGCAATGTGTATCTACATGTAAATGATTGAAAAATTAAATGTTATTTTTAAAAAAAAATTGTGTTCCAATACAAATTTACATCCCAATTTTTTATTCGATAATAATACTCGCAATACGGGTAACAACTTCACATTTTAAGCAAAGCCAAATACAAAAACAAGACAAATCTTCCACCAAATTACTACTAGCGCTCGGCTACAAGAAGGGAGTCACATTTTATTCCTCAGTGTCATGACCTTTACCTTCATAGACTGTGCTTCGGACATACTACGAATCTCAATTTTCTCTCTTCGAAGCATTGGTTATGGTCAGATCCCCATCGGAAAGGTTTGGAGGGTGATATGAGGTTTGTTAGTGGTACTGTAATTATGGTGAAATCTTTTATGAAGTCTCTGAGCCAATTTATTAATCCGAAATATTTACGAAATTGTTTTCTTGTGGCCGGAGGCTGTTTATTTTGAATTAGCTCAATTTATTCGGGTGTTGGTTCCTACCCTCTTCATCAGTGAGGTGTCCTAAAAAAAATTTTCACACCTTTATTATGTGACATTTCTGGTTCGCACATGTCAATCTGTTTGTGGCTAGCCTCTCGAACACCAGTGACAAATAGCATATGTGGTCCTCTCATATTTCTGACAAAATCATCACATCGACGTTGTAAGCAATGGCAAACTCACCAATGTAGCCATCTAAAATGTTCACCATGAGCACTTGAAATGTTTATGGCTCACATTTCAACCCGAATGGCATTGCACAAAATTAGAATCGGTGCCTGTCTGGGGCTGTAACTGCTATAGGTCAATCCTTTGGAGCTACCGACACTTGCCAGTATCCGCTGCATATGTCAAATGAAGATAGTATTTTGGCTCACCCAACTGCTTCCAGTGTTCCCTTTACCTGAGTGGTGGTGGTGCATTTCGTGTTAATTTGTTAACTGGACGGTAATCCATACAAAAATGCCATGTCCCTTCATTCTTTGGTACGAGAGTTATGGCCGAATTGTAGTGGCTACGTGTCGGCTCGATAACTCCTTTCGTTAGCATTTCTTGGAGCTGATCCTTGATGATATGACATTTATGAGGTTGATAGCTGTGGGGGTGTGTATATATAGGTTCAGACTGTGTCAGCCATGTGTCACATCTTTTCTCTTAATGGAGTCAGTGGCTGCGAAAACATTCCGATGTTCAACCAGTATCCGTTGTGCTGTCTCACGGAACTGTGCTGGTACCTCGTTGTCCAACTCGTCCAGTAACACCAGTGTAGTTGGCTGCACTGGTTTTGGTGACCAGATCGTACACAGTTCGCCATTCATGCCTCCCGAAGTTGGTTCTATGCACTGCTGGTTCAACTACTGTATTTTGTTCTGTTAACGATGGCACATCCAGTATACCATCCTCTCTGAGTTCGGACATGGCGAGAGCATTCGTGTTGGTTGAAATGTCTCGGATTCTTACTGAGATTTCTGCTTCGCCCAGTGTCTCGATGGTTTGTAAGTTTCTGGATAATTGATAATTTTGAGCATCAACGAAATTTGGAATCTTGAAGTTGTGTGAGGCTACGGTTTCAATTAAGGCTCTACATTTGTGTTCACTGAGGATAACCAGATGCCTTGATAAAAGTTTAAATATGGTTGAGCAGAATGCGTTTTGGTTTTTGATTAAATCAGGTGTGCTGGTGTTCGGATTTGCATTGGAATTTGAATTCGGTTTGGCATTCGGATTGATATTCGGATTTTCATTCTGTTAAATATTAAGTTTCACATTCGGATTGCCATTCAATTTTGCATTCAGTTTGATATTCAGATTTCCATTCGGTTTTGACACTGTTTACACACACATCTGTAGCATGCACAATTGACGCAAAAGGTAGTCGCGGTGAGGGTAAAATAGAATGATAATTCGCCGGTGAAGAGAGAATTAGAATTAAATCTGCACGGCAATGGAATGCGAGGACAGGCTGCCTGGTAGTGCCAGCTCGTCTGGTGTAAGGGACAAGCACCTCGGTGAGCTATGTCGTGCAGCCGATGGCCATGGCGTTAAAGATTCCCTCCGGTTCGACGTTGTATTTCGCATGGGACTCTTGCGTTCCCCACGCCTCGATGCACACAACAAAAGCACTCGCCAGGTGTATAGGGAACCTGGACGCCAACGCTGATAATACACAATAACTATAAAGAGATCTGCAGGTTTTGAGAACTATTGAACCTTAAGCCGTGAAGCGACAAGCCAATGAAGACCATATTACATACGGATGTGAAGCTTTATTGGAACGTCTCCATAATCCAAACAGTATACATTCAAATGGCGGTGACAAAAGCAGGTCGTACCTAGCACGTCCGGAAGGCGAAGCTGTGAATGAAAAGCTAGCCATGCGGGCTGGGGAGATAAATTGAATACTGAAGTCCCTGGGCACAATGAGTTGCAGGGGTGAAGGGGTTCCTCTGGCACTGAAGTTAATTAAGAGAAAATGTTCCAGACAAATAAAGATGCTGTTGATACACTAAAAGATTGAACAAAGATGAGCTGGTTAAGGAGCGTCACGAAGCTGACCGCATTCGAATGCCGCTTATCGCCAACTGCCGAACGCTTGGCGTGCTTCCTGCGTCGGCAGCAGTTTCGTGCCAAACGTTCGTTACTAAACAAAATTCACTTTTAAACATAGAATAATGAGCCAATACATTTTAAATTATTACACTTTTATAGATTCCCAAACATCTTCAAGGAATGTTTATATTTTAATATTACAAATTTTTTTAAGTTTTAAGTAATTATGTACTATGCTGTATTATTTTGTGGCCTAATAAATTTTAGCTCTAGATTGATTTTAAAGTAACAACAGAACACTGACATCACTTTAGAATATACAAACAATTCAATTTACTAAAAAATAATTTGAATTATTCCACATGGACAAGCTCGCTGTGTGGGTGAGACCAAGATGTGTCCGAGGTCTAGGTGTTTCTACGAATTTAACGGTTAAGACCGACATAAAGTAACAGAATTTAAAAATGAATTTGAGGTTACACCTGGCGACGGAAATGAACCACCATGCATAGGTATAATCCATGTCCCTCTTTCATTCTGATGTTGTTGAAACACGTGACACACTGTAAAAGTGTTAACGTGGTGGACTTAGGAAACGGGGCACTTAACCATCAATGGATGGTGCATATTAGTTATCGGCACACACACGGGCACTACCTGGCATCACGGGGGAGGTGCCTGGACGCCGTCGCTACTTGGGTTCACGTGGCCGGATGTGTTCCATTGTGTGAAGGCGGTGCTGCCACCTCGGCCGTTCCAAATGGGTGGCGCAGTGTGCACGACGGGCTTCGGTAGAGGATATGCGGAACAGTCAGTTTCACGTTGTTACACTCTGCATTGTATTGTTGAACATGGGTGGCACTCTGTGATTTACCTGGGTCAGAATTTCTTAGTTCTGGAGCATGTGTCTGTCTGTTAAAATTTTGGTTTCCTGGAGTAAGGGTAAAGTCCAGCCCCCTTACCCCAACTTCCCGTTTCCTGTCTTTTTTAACATAGGCCTACCAGCTGCTTTGTTCTGGCACTCTGTGTGCCAGGGGTACACTTCACCCTTACAGTAACGCCACTGGTATGTGGGTGGTTTAGAATAGTCTGGTTTGAATCCTACAAATTTTTTATTGTTGCAGTTGTGTACTTTCTCTCTACTTCGTTCTGCATTGGTTTGCTGTCCCCTTCGTTCATTTTCTCACTCACCATGGGGATATTTCTGTGTATGATCAGTGCTTGTAACCACATGCTGGTGGTCACATCGCGGTGTTTCTGCTACAACTAACTGCTTCAATACCACTACTGATTTTAAGAAATCATTTTCACTAATGTGTGATCGCGAAGCTAAATCCCTATGCAATTTGAAACGGACAGTAGCAGCCCCAACCTCTAACTTTTCCCTCACAGCCATCTGTGGGTAGTATTTGTTCAACATGTTAAGTTTATCAGTAACAAAAGTACAAAAGGACTCGTCACGATGCTGCTCTGCCAGCAGACATCTACTATGTGATCGCAATGACACAAACATGCCTCCAAAATAGCATTCGAACGCAGTCTTAAATTCACTCCGGTCTGAGTTATGAGTTATACTTCGCCACCATGCGTTTGCATTTCTGGAAAACGTTCGCCAACACAGTTCGGCCAGTCTGCCTCCTCCACTCGGTGACTGCTGGGATCCCGCGAAGGTTTGCAGCGATTGGAACTTAATGGCTGTTGGATGCGCTCCCACAAACGTAGGATGTGTAGTCGTGTTGGTTGCAATCAGATGAAGATGCTCCTCCCTGGATCGCGACCTTGACCTGGTCGGCAAGCGCGGCACTGTTGACGTTGCACCCGTCGTAATTCCATCCAGTGTAGATGAAGGGTAGGCGGGGCAGGTGTGTTCTCGTGCATATCTTAAATTCACCTCATTCTCTGTTTTCTTTCGTAACAATGTTCTGCACTCGTGTCGCATACTCGTAGCTGGTGGGCATGAGAACAAGTCCAGGTACGAGATTTCTGAGAAATTTTCTGCTACTCGTACTGATGTTCCTACTGTAGACACGGCTGGTCTCCTCACATCATGCTCTGCGAATTCTTGTGGGTGGAATGGTCACACAAGAAAAATCTGTCTGTCCAAACAGTCTGTCGTTCCCTCGCAGTCACACACTGTTCATTAAATGGCTGCCGACAATTATGACGCGCCAAAGACACACTGCCTAGTCTGTCACAACATTTAATGAAGGTGCACTTATTCAGTCTCTGTTGGGAAGTGTTTTGTGTTTAGGAAGTCTTAAGTCCGTGCATCAACAACAATGTTTACTGTTGTCGGACACGTTCTGAAATTGTTTCATGTACCGTAAGCACAACCGTGATGGTTTAACTTTTGATAAGCGTTCAAGAGCATTGTTGCTTAGGTCCCTGTCCACTGGTCTTTGCTCGTCGCACACTCGTGTCACAACCCGCGCATCGTCACACTTGTACGTGTCATCAATGTTCACACATGAAAATGGGTCCTCTGCTGTTACTGGTCGTACACAGATTTTACATAACATTTCTGCGGTGCTGTTTGTCATCTGCCAGTTCACCCTTGCAGGGTCTTTTCCCGCACACTTCACTGACCCGAACATCGTGACACGGCTGTCTCCTCGCCCATCAGGGCGTTTCACAGACACGTACGAGTCGTGATGTCGACTCTACAACAGTAAGGCACGTCGTGGTGACTGCAGGTTTCCTTCGCATGCTCTGATGGCTTCTTGGGCATGGGAATCAGAGATTGTTCTGAACGAAAGGAGCCGGTTTTATTCGGCAAAAGGCCGAAACAGGTTTCAGGAGAAGTGTTGGTTTCGGGGTTGCGTGGGTGGTATATGGGCGCCACCTGGATATTAACCGGCCCAGGTCAGTATAGCATAAGTCGGGGTGTGTGACGTTTGTGGCGGTCCCTGGACGAGGCGGTGATAGTAGGGGGGATTGAGAAGACTATAGCTGGAAATATTAAATACTCTGTTGGCTCTCTGAGATGTTGGCTAAGTAGGACATGTGATAATATAGGAAATGATTTAGGGGACTATCTGTGCGTCAGGTTAGCGTAACTGATTTATTAGGTTGGTACAAGTTAGTATGTTTATTACACACACAGTTGCTGAGCAGTCTAGGGTACCCTAACAGGGATCTACAAGGGTGGCGTGGCACACTCTGGTGGGAGCACTTAATGAATAGGCACAAGTCTCTTTGCATGCACGTGGCCCACATGTTCGCGCTAGGTGGCAGCATTTCACCTTAATATCACTGTGCTGTGTCCCTGTTGTTTGAGGGAGAAGGCCCGTCCCTTAAATGTTAAATTTATGTATCTGGCCCACGTGGCGGGAATCGCAGACAAAAAAGAACACTTGCAATACTCAGTACGTTATTTTTACACTCCACAAAGGGGCACGAAATGTTAAGTTAAAAATGATCTGGTTAAATTATATAAAAGACTTTCAGCACTAGCGATGTCAGTTGATTCAAGATTGCAGTTCGGCCCCGCGGGAAGGAGCTCGCCACACACACATCCGCACTGTACTACGTCTGGAGGCCCACTGTCATGGCCGTCGGAAAAACGGGAGTTACACACTACCTAGCAACTAATGCTAAGCAACCACCCTCTTAAAATGTAGCAAGACACACATCAAATTTCACAGAGAAATATTACTATGTTTTCTATGCATGCATAATTCTATTTACTACTGTACTTATTTACTATACAAAGACTCGATCGGCTAGTTTTAACAGTCTTTTGTGAAGTATCTGCCGGATGACCACTCACAAATGTAGCGATGATGGCCGGTGATGAGGAGGGGGGTGGTACTGGATACTACCCTTACACACTGCGGGGTGGATCACACTCGCCGGGTAACCTTGACCCATACAAAAACTGCACTGCATTCGTGACCGGCCACTGTACGTCAGCGCCATTGCGCATGCTGGGGAGCGGGTCCCAGGTGCACAGTCTTGTTGTATGTTGGTGTTTGGGCTCCCGCAGTACGATGACAATTTTACTTATCCAGTTCCCTTTCGGCCAAATTTTTTCTGTTCTCATCTGTAAGCCTACATCCACTTTTCCTCTCTCCTTCCTTTCACATGTTCCTACTACTTCTATTTCTTGCTTCTCTGTCTCCCTCCTACATTTAGCACAGTACCACTCTTTATCCTGCACAGAGTCGTATTCCACCACTCCCATGCCTATACACCTTGTGTGAAACCGCCCTTCACAACTATCACACTGTACCCCATCCTATTGTCTCCTCCAAGCCCTATCACAGCTTTTACACTTAATCCTTTCTCTATCCATGCCAGCTTCTATACAAGTAAGGTTTGCCTCTGCTAACTACCACATAAACTACCTTAAGAACAGGTAATAGTACATACTCTACTTTACTATACAAAAATATACTAGCTATTTCTCGACCATATAGTTTAATTCTACTTCTACTATCCCTGTTACTAACCAATTTAGTATTAGACTAATTTACTAGCCAAAATACTAAAAGTGAACCTTAATTTTATCTACAGCAAGGCACTCGAATCATATGTAAGCTGAATTTCATAAAACAATGTTAAACACCATCACACACAGTGGCCATACTTTACTCACTTTTTTTTCTCAATTATGAATTTCATAACCACTTTTTGTCTCGCATTTAATTAATGCTTCCCTAAAAAGAAATACAGTGTTAAGAAAAATAAATCATCTGTTAATTGATGGATCACCTTGGTTATACGAACATCTAGTCAAAATCTAAAAGATTTGCATAGAACTAGTTTTCATAATAAGTCTGTTAGTTTCCAAAATTATTATAATAATTATAAGTGTATTTATAAAAAAAGTTATAAAAAAGTTGGCAAAACAAAAAGAAAATGACAAGAAAATAAATAGTGCACAAAATAAATCTAAGGCTATATATATAATACAGAGAGACACAAACTATAAAAAATTCGAGCCAAATAAGTTACAGATAAGAAACGAGAAAGGCAACATTATTAGTAATTTAAAAAAGACAGCAACTTATATTAATGACTATTTTGCCAATATTGCCACAAATCTTGTAAATATTCTAACTTATTTAATAAATCAGTCTTTCGATACTGGTGTTTTCCCAAATATATTAAAGATTTGCAAAGTAATACCATTATATAAACAAGGTGATAAGAGAGATATAACTAACTAAAGGCCCATCTATATCATAGGTGCTTTTGCAACGATTTTTGAGTCAATTATGAAGGACAGACTGTTAAATTATTTAAACAAATATAATATTTTAAACACTTTCCAACATGGGTTTATTAAAAATAGGAAAACCAATACAGCTATAACTGAATTCATCTCGACACTTTTACATGAATTGGATTTAAACAATTATACAATTGGTATTTTCTTGGATTTATCAAAAGCATTTGATACTGTGAATCATCAATTATTGCTCGATAAATTAGAATCGATGGGTGTTAGAGGAGTGGTTTTAAAATGGTTCACTTCGTATTTGACCGAACGTATACAAAGAGTGGAATTAACATCAATAAATAACTTGAACCACACTGAAAAATATGTTTCAAATTCAAAAGTAATGGGAAATGGTGTACCTCAAGGCAGTATACTTGGTCCTTTATTATTTTTAATTTTTATTAACGGTTTAGGTAATTCTGTAACACAAGCAAAAATCATTTCCTTTGCTGACGATACTAATATAATAGTGCAGAGCAAAAGTTTGAATATACTGGAAACGAAAGCTAATGCGGTACTTGCTACTCTAAGTCAGTGGCTGTCATTTAACAAATTAACCTAGAATATAGACAAAACTAAATTTATGCAATTTTCTTTTGGAAAGGAGGTAGATGTTCTAAATATAAATATAGGTGGCTTTTCCCTTAAAAAAGTTACAAATACTACATTTTTAGGTGTAGTATTGGAAGAGCATTTAAAATGGAACAACTATATAGATTTATTGTGCAAAAAATTAAGCACAGCATGCTTTGCTATAAAACAACTCGCTTTAAAATGCAGTAAAATATGCCTGAAAACTGCTTACTATGCTTTTTTTCACTCGTTAATCACTTTTGGTATTATTTTTTTGGGGACGTAGCATAAGTAACTTAAGTCATGTTTTTATCTTGCAAAAGAGGGTAATTCGAATTATTTCTAATAATAAATTTAGAGAACATTGTAGACCTGTTTTCAAAGCTAATAATATATTGCCAGCGCCATGTATTTATATCTATAATTCTCTCATCTTCGTTTGGAAACATAAACCAGAGTCTTTTACTATGAATTCTCTAATACATAACTATAACACAAGGCAAAAGGACAATGTTCGTTTTAAACATACAAACTTTTCTAGTTCTTTCAATATCGTCCTCTACAAAGGGGGAAAATTATTCAACAAGTTGCCCAAAGAAATAAAAGAGATAAATTCATTGAAAAAATTTAAAAAGACTGTTTTTAAACTTTTAATTTACAAGTGTTATTATTCTATGGATGAATTTATCAATGACAGCACTGATAATAGAGCTTTCTGCTTTTGATATTAATATGTTTTAATTGTCTTGTTCTAAATAATAACAAAATTTTTATGTGTTATGCTTGCAAGTTTTTTAGATGTATTTATATTATTTATTTATTCGTTCTGTTTGACCCCATATACGACTGTGGGGGTATAGAACTCGTCAATTTTTACATTAACATATTTTACAAAGTACTATACATAACTTCAACAGTTTAAGTACAAGAAAATTATAATATAATTAAAGAAAAAGGGAAAAAGAAAGAAAAAAACTTGAATGGTTTGAAAATGGTACAGCACATCCGCTTTACAATACAAACACAATATATTACATGGGTGATTAAATGCATACCGTTTGGAGACAAAAACAATTTTTGAATGGTTTGAAAGTGATACAGCACATATACTATACAATATAATGACAATACATTACAATGGTGGTTACATGAATACTTCATAGGGAGAAAGGTTCATGTTACACTTACATATATTATACATTACAATACATGATAGCTTCAGTTCATTATAAGTTACAGTACATATGCTCTAGATAATTGGCAGTTAAGATAGACATCTGGGTACAGTGTGTAGTTATTTGTAAATTCAGTTTTTTTTTTAGCTAGGCTACCTTATTTTAAGTTCAAAATGAAATCCTCTATTTCCTGTAGGGTGTAAAAACATGTATTATCAAATATTTTGTAAATTACTTTGTTAAATTTCTGTATATTTGTTTCTGATGCAATTTTCTTTGGTAGCATATTATACCATCTAAGACCAGTATTGTAAAGACCTTTTCCAAGAACTATGCTTTTATGCTGTATGACCCGTAGCTTATGACTATTTCTTGTACAGTAGTGGTGTATATTGTAATTTTTTAGGTATGTCTGTATATTGTGCTTAACAAACTTACGTAAATGTATGATGTATTCAGTATATACTGTTTTTATATTATAATTTAGAAAGAGGGGTTTGCAGGTATTCCTTTTTATGATGTTAAATACAATGTGTAAAGCCTTCTTTTGTATTATGAATATTCTGTTACTGTGCCTAGAGTTTCCCCAAAATTCAATTCCATAGGTCATAACTGTATGAAAGTGCGCAAAATATACCGTTTGTAGAGTTTTTGTATCTAACATAGTCTGAAGAGCCCGTAACATGAAACAAGTTGATGAAAGCTTATGTTCTAATGATTGTATATGATGAAGCCATGATAGCTTCTTGTCCAATTGTAATCCTAAAAAATTTACAACTGCTACTTCTTCAATTATGTTGTTGTTATAGTTTGTTAGGATTGGTGTGTCGTCTCTGCCTTGTTTAGTAAAGTGAATGTATCTAGTTTTTTCAACGTTCAGTACAAGTCTATTCATTTGAAACCAATTCTCTACTAATGATAGTGTATTCTCAGTTATATGTTTAAGACTATCTTTATTACTTCCTGTGGTGACTAAACTAGTATAATCTGCGAAAAGAGTTCATTTTCCATTTTCAACATTATTCGGTAAATCATTAATATATATTAGGAATAGCAAGGGACTCAAAATGCTACCTTGCGGGACTCCTGTTTTTATGGTTTGCCAGCTAGATGTTACCTCTCTATTTTCATTTACTATTGCAACTATTTGGGATCTGCTTTGTAGATAAGATTTAAAAAGATTATGAGTAACGCCTCTAACTACAATTCTATTAAGTTTATATAATAATATGTCGTGGTTCACCAGATCGAAAGCTTTCGATAGATCACAAAAAATTCCATAGGCATACTGATCCTTATCAAGAAACTCTTTTATAGTTTTTGTTAATAGACGGCTTGGCCCGGAGCATTCGCACATTGAATCATGGGTAGAATCAGCTGTTAAAGTACAAACAATCGGACTGACTGCTGCGTTTGAATGGGCGGACGATTTAATTTCATTAAATAGTCAGAAAATAACTTATATAAATCATGGATTCGGCGGTGTTTGATAAGTCTCAGACCAAATAATGTTCCTGGAACCTCGTTTGACTGTATAAATGTAGACGATCAGTTAGTTGGAGAGTTGAGACGATGGCTCGTGTACTGTGGCTTGCTATGGAAGGGTAGCAAAACCAAATTTATAAAAAGGACAAATAAAAAAAATACGTGTGCATGTATGTGATATTAAAACAATACCTACAGTACCTATTTCATCTAGGCAAAGCTGCTGTGGAATATTAGGGCCTGCTGAAATCGTG
>PNEQ01123732.1:0-27334 GCA_003012365.1 Medauroidea extradentata
AATCAACAGATTGATAGAGCAAGAGAAAATGAAATACAAGACTATTCTCGAAAGAATGACAGAGCAGGAAAAACCTAGATTATTCTCGAAGGAATGAGAGAGCACGAAGTAATGGAATGATAGAGCAGGAGAAAAATTAACAGAATGATAGAGCAGGAGAAAATGAAATACAAGATGGCCGACCAAATTGCCGACAAGACGGCCGACCAAATTACCGACAAGATGGCCGACAAGATGGCGGCCAAGATGGCGGCCAAGATGGCGGCCAAGATGGCGGCCAAGATGGCGGCCAAGATGGCGGCCGTGGCACCGAGCACCGACGCCCCGCGCCCCCAAAGTGCACCTACCAAACCCATCTACTGACATTGGTTTTGAATGACCGATCTCATAATCATCAACTACTCCAACCACGTTTTTGTCTTCAGATAGATGCTTCTAAAATGGAAAAATTTTCGTTTTGCCAGCAGTAGCTACAATGAAAAAAACACACATGATAATTATTTCTTAATGGAGTGCTCATTACAGTTCATGTAGTGAATTGATATCAGTGGAGTATGTGGATTGTTTCTTATTTAAAGTAATAGAAAATGTCATTAATTAGATATTTTGAAGTGTGATGCTATAATAATAGTAACATCAACTAGAATACCAAATAATATAATTTTTTAAAGCTCAAAATTCTGAAGTAGTTCACCTCCCGAACTTCGTAGCGTGGCTGCGATGTGGCAACAGCGCACGCCATAAGCTCTGTACTGCAATCTAAGGTTGGGACGCTCTACTACAGTCTCGATATTTCATCGGTACTTTTTTTATCTCGTTTTTAAAGGTGTGTCATTATCTTACTATTTTCCCCTGCAATGTGCAGCATGAACAAAAAATTATATTTTTGTTAATAATTAGTTTTCTTATGTTTTTATGTTTTTCTAATGATTTTCCACTTTGCCCAACACTGAAAAAAATGGTATTAAAATATAAGTGATAGTTTACATTCCAGGAATTATTTTCTACTTAAAATGTATGATTTTTTAAGTACGTGTCTTGAATGAAAAAAAAATCATATATTGAAAACTAAACAGGATATCCTAATAATCTTTGACTATGCAAGTGCATAAATGTCTACACTATTTACAAAATATTAAAAAAATATATTACAAATGTAAGTTTACAATTAGAGATCAATTATGTTAAAACAACTAGTGGTCCTAAACTTTTGTTAGGCACTTACATATAATGTCAGGGAGAGACGGGCCCCTGAATCACCCGCACCCCTCCCTTGGATCCGCCGCTGAATACACCTTTAGCTTGAATATTATTTTATGAAATGATAGAATAACCACTGAACGTGTCACAGAGGCGAGTTGTCATCGAGAAGACTGCGCACCAGTTCTGAGACTTGTGCTTAGAGGCTAGAAGGAGGCGTGATGCTCAATGCTGTGTCGCCCTTACCAATTCCACAGTTTAAGACCTCGAATGTGCAAAATACGTTCATACAGGAAGCAACTTTAATGTTAAAAGCGCCTTACACTTTCCCACAGAAACGTCATTCCCTGATTCGTCTGTGTCTCCTACATAGAGATGAATCGGTGAACTTACAGCCGTGGTAAACCTCGACGCTCTGATCACGTGACACTTAAGGTTCTTATCCAGACAGGCTGTGTTGGTGTATGTGAGGCACAAAACCGATGGAGCGTTAAGAGTGACTTTGGTCGGCGTACGTAATGCATAGAGACATGCAAAATTCGCGTTATCATTTGGTAGCAGACTAAACTTCACTTTCCTATGCATAACAGAGCGTAATCTGAAATTCAATTGGCCACCAATTCTCATGTGTTGTCATTTACGTGTGTTACGTCTCTACAGAGATTGGCCTCTCTACCGTGTAATTATTCTCCGCGGGAGGTCACGACAGTATCGTCCAGCGGGAGACGTCGAATGAGCATATAGTCACTTGGAGTCTAGTCAGCTGTCAGAAAATAACGTGAATTTTGCATGTCCCTAGTAATGCATTATCGCCTCTACACGCAAACCCAGCAACTGACGCACAGAGCTTTACTATTATTCATTTTCTTATGGGACTTTAAGAGGTGACTGTATTATTGTATTTGCGATACTTATGGTTCAAATTCCAGCGCTTGATTCTATTATTGTGTTTTGCGATTCCAGTGGGAATTTTCCTAGATACGGCAGTTTAGAAAAGCTGTTTTTAGCCATTTTAAGAGTCCTGATAATCTTGTTTCCAATAAACGATCCTAATTTTAAAAACTGATAGAAAATTTGTTTGAGTGTATTTTCTTTTCATAGATGTACACACGTAATGCTAGTTGATACTTTTCTTCCAAATATGCTTACTTGTAACTCGCTGCAATGCGTTGCAAGCGCAGGTGGATAGGAACCTTAAACTGGATCGTAGACTCTCGTGGTCAGCGACATGTTCATATTGACCTCCGGGTTGATGCCACTTGTGATTTTCGGTTAACTCCGACGAAATTTCGGCAGTTCTTGTCGCTATTATCATCATGGTCGCACTATTGTTGATGGCAGCGACAAGAAATGCCGAAACGTCGTAGGAAACCGAAAATCACGAGTTGCATCAACCCAGAAGCCGAGATGAAATTGTGACACTTGTTTGCAGGGTTGCCACGTCGAAGGGCGGCGATCTTCTACACAGTAAGAACGTTTTATTACAAAAAAGAAAAATTTGTCTTTGAAGACATATAACTTGCGGTAGAAAAATCTTGCGGCACATAAAAATAAAAAACTAAATTTTTCTATCTTTGAAAATAATAACAGTTTCTTTGAAGAAAAATTAATAATGTGTTCAATATAAAATCATTTTGAACATAAAATTTTTTGAACATATGCTATTGCGCCTGCAATGGCGTATTTCTAAAAAAAACTTTTATGTTCATAATACGAACCCATTGAAAGAATCGTTCAAAGATCATACGAAGTTATTGTTGAAATCACCACACAAGCTTTACCACAAAGACTTCTATCCAACTAACTTAATAGTAACGCAAAGATTTTTGTTACCATTACTGTAATCATTAAACAATATTTCTCATTTCGGCGAAGTTGCTTTGCAGTGGTTCATATTAAAAAATTTTTTATTTCAACAGCAAATATTTTGACGTGGCAAAAATGGACAGTGTAATGTATTAACAGACCAAGTGTCAATTTTAAGTTATGAGTAAAACATGCTATAAGTAGGGCCACGATTTTGTCGCGAAAAGAATTTTGCTCCACTTTGTTTCAGTGTCTCACGTGCACACCTGCAGTTCTGTTTCAAGGTTATTGGCAGCGTGTCTATGTTCAGACACATTTCTCATTTGACTGCACCAATCAGAGTAAGATTATTGTGAGTCTGTACGTCTATAATTTGCCAAGGCCAGTGAGAGTAAAATCATCCAATCAAAGACGATGTAGCAGAGCTGCAGGTGTGCACATGACGCATCGAACCCAAATGTTGTAAAAATCTTTTCGCCATAAAATCGTGGCTCTAGCTATTAGCGTTCAACCTGATATGGAATCAATACGCGAAATAATCGTGCCTCTAAGTGTCACTGATAAGTAGAAACAGTTGAAAATTGTGGACTTAGTTGACTGATAGGCTACAACACGATGTTATTCCCCGACGTATCGTTATTGGCGTGACAACATTCTACAGTGCCAAGACAGCTCTAGTTCTTCAAAACCGAACGTTTGCGATCCGTCCGTAATCAGCTAAACCATGCCACATAACCTTCGCCCAACTATAAAAGGCGTAACATTCACTGTAAAAAAAGAACAATGAAATGAAAAATTACTCCACACATGTAAAGGAAAGTTTTACTTGCACATTGGCGCAGGCTATGTCAATTTTACATGACGCGTGAGCGAAATTGCCGAGTTGTTTGTGCAGAGTGTACAATACCGCGTGTGGGAACTTCCAACACGTGTTCGGAAACCGGGTTTGCTGCACAAGGTTAGGGAATATTCCCAATACACTTGATGAGTAAATTTACCGAATTATTTTAATTTCTACTTCGGTAAATACGCTAGCATAATATATTCTGGCTATGTTCTACTGTCTCAACCGATCAGTACTCAGTGACATCACACACAATGTCGACCCGTACACGCCTTCTCATTGAACTTCCCCCGGCTTGATTATCCAGGGGGCCGATTAAATATCGTCACCTTCTATTTGCACCGACGCAGCGCAACGCAAGTGCTGGGCAAGTTAAACGGTTCCTCTATGGCATTACTTGAGAATATTGTTGCGTGCCATGTTCCTGGAGGCCAGTGGTCGGCGGCTGTTTCGTATCACCTTGAAGGCTGGCCGATGACTCAAAGCCCGGGTGGCTCATAGTGGGAACCCCGCCGAAACTACGTCATAGATACCTGTCCCAACTGCGTCTTAACCCTTCGAAGGCGGCCGACGTGACTAAAGCGCATCCGAAACATGATGAAATATCTATTTTTAGACCCCTGTAATGCGGTAAATCCCCGACTGTTTCACTGAGTATAAGAAGGCCGAATCGTGAGATTTGGGGAGAGTTCGCTATTGGTCGTACTAGAGGAAGGTGATATGGTTGTGAAGATAGACTGGTGAAGACATCTTGGTGACGTCAGAGTCTACTGGGAGGCGGCAGGCGGCTACCTTCGGAACAGTGTTGGACGAACCAAGAGGACTGCTGCGGCGGGCTGACGGGCGAAGAAGGAGGTACGCGACGGGAGTCGAACCGAAGACCTCAAGAGTGAAGACAGCGGTGCACTCGGGGTGCTGCGCAGCACATGGTGAGCCATCACCACTTCGGACTGATAAGGTTGTACATTGTCACTACTTGAAAGATGTTGATTGTATATATGACTGAATTTTATTGTGATTTGTACTGTTTAATTAATTGATGGTAGACATTTTTTGTGCTTTAATTGTGAAAGTTAACTAACGTGTCTGTGACACAGTGGTAATTGTGTGCATAACTAATTGTGTTGTGAGAGTTATAGTTGATTTTTTTGTGTATTTCGTAGCTTTGTGAGCTATTAAATCCAGTACTTAATTTAATTCTTTTATTTATAATTATAAGACCTCTATCCCAAAAGAACTCATGGGAATTGCCCACATATGAAGTTTATGTCTCAAACTTGTAACAATATAATGCCAAAGCAGTGCAAACAAACGCAACGCAGGTGCAAATTTTGCGTTGCACCCATAAAAAGCAATATTTAATCGGCCCCCAGGACCACCGATTTGTTCAATGTCTTACGTACACATCTGTAGCTCTTCGTCATTGTTATTTGCTGTGTATGTATGAAGATATGACCGTACCCATCAGAACAATGTTATGGCTACACCACGTGTCTGTGATTTGTGGGAGTATGACCCCGAGACATATAGAGTTCAAAACATCCACTCACTAATT
The DNA here is from genome assembly GCA_003012365.1 of Medauroidea extradentata. Lineage (NCBI taxonomy): Eukaryota > Metazoa > Arthropoda > Insecta > Phasmatodea > Phasmatidae > Medauroidea > Medauroidea extradentata. The sequence continues at coordinate 5,406 of PNEQ01123732.1, forward strand.
TTGAAGTAGAGTTGCAGGTGTGAACATAACACATTGAGACAAAGTAGTTCAAAAATCTTTTCGCGAAATATTCCTGTCATAACCGCGGGGCAATGTACTCGGTGCTCCGTATACAGAATTATTTTTCCTCACTTAAAAATTTTAAGTAAACAACATAGTCTATGAAAACCACCATGAATTATGTCTTACTATCCTGTAGTCCGAGATTATCTCAAAGATTGGAAGGAAATAGCGGAATGAATGCGCGGATTTCGGTAAGCGAGGTTTTCCGCTCAGGAGGAGTGATCTGGATAAGGGCCAGAATGAAGTAGGCCTATCCTGAGAAAATGTGAGATCCACAAGAAACTTTCCGAACAACTACTTCGTCCTACACGATTCCCAGACGCGAAAAGAAAAATGCGACTGGTGAACTTTTTGCTATAGGAAAGCTCGTGCTGTAGAGTCTTTGGAGATTGCGGCAGGAATCGCTAACCACCGTGGAGCCGGAGAGAGCTTAGCGTACTGCTACCATACACGAGCAATCTTTAAAAGTTTAATTAATCAGTTCGTGTGAAATCAGATGCAGAGCAACCCTTTACTGGCAGTGAACAAATGCAGCATCCGCACGGAACCTTGATTCACGCGTAAAGAATCTTGCACCAGCTTCATTCATTGCCAACGTGCACGAGTGCAGCTCTGTTTCATGGTTGCTGGCAGGCTGTCTTTGAGCAAAGATGTCTCTCATTCGACTGTGCAAATCAGAACAAGGTTATTGCAACACCACACGTTTGTGATCTGCTGGTTGAGCCCCAAGACGCTGAGCGTTAAAAACATCCAACCACCGACCATGAAGCAAATCTTGATTTGTGCACGTAAGGCATTGAAACAACCTGGCGTAAAAATACTTTTTTTCAAAAATTTAATGTCCTCGCCTACGTGCAACTGAGTACAGCCAGGTACTGTACTAAAAAAGTAGCATAACGTATAGCAACTGCACTCAATCGGCGACTGGAAACCGAAAACCACTACGGAGCAGTTTGAGCTTCAAAGAGGCCGACACCTAAATATAGTACACAGAATGTCCATAAATGTTTACCCTGATTTCAGTAAGCTATAAGATTCTGATACTAACTGTGTGTTTCTGTTATAGGTACACTCGTAAATTCATAAAGTTTCTCCACGGATGTGTCCTGTTCACCACATTCGATGCTAGAAGCACTGTGTGAGCTGTAACGTCAAAATGGCTTCCCTGGAGGAAAAGTGTAGTTCGTCGTGTGGCTGGCAGAAACGAACGAAATCACCTAATCGTGTGCAGCGAATGTTCATAACTCGTTTTAGAAAGATAGTCAAGGCATGGATGAAAATATTTTGGGTCCGTTAAGAAGGAAACCCGCAGTGGCAGACCATCCGTTTCGGACGAGACTGTGCAGGCAATTATGCAGTAATATTAATACTCTCTTCGTATCATAACTGAACAGTAAGTGAGTTACTATATATTTATTTTCATAATTCTGTGTGTTTTTTTTGTACGTGAACTTTACTGTGTATTGCATGGTATTAAATAAAATTTGAGAAAAGGTGACTATATTAGAAATATTTGTGTCTTAATTATTGCATAATATACTATACAATTCGTCAGATACAATGCGCAGGTAAGGTAGATTGTATTTCTTAGATTTTAGAATGCCCCGAATATGTAAGGACAATCCAGGGACACCAATTGGCAATAACTTCGCCTCTATACGCAAGGCAAATTGAAACACCGATTTTATTTTACTGCACAAAATAAATTGGAAGTTTTTTTAAAGCCTCACTAGTGCAATTTAAATTTTTTTACTTTGAAATTTTCCTTTGTAGCAATTCCAGTTTTTTAATGGTTATTAGAAACATACTCAGAAACCACGATTAGGACACGAAGTGTTGCATTATTCGTTAGAAGGTGACATTTAAAATGTATGTTAAACTCTAGCCGTACGACCTACAATCTACATTAGATAAGAATGGAGTACCAAACCAAGTGAGAAAAACACACTGAGTGTAGCAGATCACCGCGTGATACACGATAGTAATAATACTTGTTAGTTAATTATGCGTTCCGGTACTCCAGGATCATTACAGTGAGCGGAAATAACGCAGTATTAGCGATACAGCTTACGAAACAGTAGCTCCGCTGTTGCTGTGCTTCAAGGTTGAAGCTCAGACCACATCCAACCTCGTTCTGAAACATACTCGAGCATTTTAATAACCTCTAGGATTCAGTTAATGCATTTTTTTACGTTAGTTCATAGCCCTCGCCTTTATGCGTAAAAAAAGGAGGGGGCGTTTACTATAGCCGCCTGTATATAGGTCAGACACACAAATAAGGAAAAGCCATTTATCCCCTTTGATTGGCTCTAAAGCGCTATTAAAATTACTATTCTATGTTTACGGAATCGACTATTAAGGCGGCCGCCTACTCCACGCTTCAGATGCGTTGCAGTGTGTTCGTAAACAGGTTTTTTTTCTACCAAAATATTCCACGTGTGCCCATTGTGCCAACGTACGACAAGAAAACAAACTCCAGACAAGGTCGGAACCTCATTGTTAAGACGCCACGCTCATTAAAAACACTATTTCTAAGACCTCCGACATGGCTAAAAACGGCCTTTTCAGAATGCCGTATTTCGAAATGTAATAAATAGGCCCACGATTTTGTCGCGGAAAGATTTTTGCCTCACTTTGTTTCAGTGACTCACGTGCACATCGGCAGTTCTGTTTCAAGGTTATTGGCAGCGTGACTTTGTTCCGACACGTTTCTCATTTTACTGCACCAATCAAAATAAGATTATTGTGAGTCTGTACGTCTATAATTTTCCAAGGCAAGTGAGAGTAAAATCATCCAACCACAGACGGTGTAGCAGAGCTGCAGGTGTGCACATGACTCATCGAAACTAAATGTTGCAAAAATCTTTTCGCCATAAAATCGCGGCTTTAGTAATAACAGGATGTATGTGAAACTCAGGTTGCGACCTGCACTGCACTTGGTTGCAGATTTTCCACCAATAAAATTAAATGGTCACCGTTTAGTGTCGCATAGTAAAAACAGTTCGGCGGGAACCTTGCACGCTAGTTCAGCGCTTGACTCGTTGAGGCGACGCGGCATTTGATGCGCGCTTCAAGGTCGACCTTACTGCTCCGTCGCTCTTGAGCCTCTCACGCGCGGGTAGGCGGCACCCTTAAGGGTACTGTACAACTGTCGCTTGAACATTGTTGCAGCGTGTTAGGAGAAATTATTTTTAAGATATACGTACTACTCGACGTGTGTTCGATATGTCTATTTACGAGAAGAAAACACATTAAAAACAATGCTTCACTATTTTCGTTTTTGAATATCATGCTTATAAACAGGGTTTTGGGGCGCCTACAGTGGCTAAAAACGGCCTTGCTTCAGATTGCTGTCACGTAAAAAATACCAACAGGAATCGTAAACAGAAAATAGAGAAGTGCGCACTGGACTTAAATACGCACTTTCCGCAAATAAAAAAAAAATAGAGTCACCGTTTAAAGTCTCACATGAAAAAAAAAAAACCTAACGTCTATCAACAGCAATATTGTCTTTATGTGCAGTCTAGTTCTTATCGCCTGCCTCTGTCATATCTCAAGCGCAGTATTTGTATAAGGTTCCATGCAAAATTTTAATTGTTTTAATAAGTTTTATACTCGTGCGAGATATGGTTTGTTTTATAGACGTATATTGATACTATTTTTTACAGTAAAGAAATGTTCTAGTTTTCACAATTTCTATATAATGGCAGGTCAAAGCCCAAATTTTCATAAATCTATTTTATGCAAGAAAAGAAAACCAACTGACTTAGAGAAATTAAATAATTCACAGTGAAGAACAGTGTCTGGGCTACGTCAAAAACCGTATTAAATATATTCTGAGTTTTAAAAAAATGCTGAAATTGATATAAAAATTGCCAATTTCCAGAATTTAAAAAAAAAACACAAAACAATTCAGTATAGGTTTTTATACATGTCTTGACGTAGCCCAGACACTGTTCCTCACTGTGAATTATTTCATTTATCTAAGTCTGTTGGTATTCCTTTCTTGTATAAAACCGTTTTATCCTGATTTGGACTATGACGCACCATTACTCAAAAACTTAAAAGCCAGAAAAATTTAATTAATGTGAAAAAATAGTCACGAGATATATCTACAAAACAATCCATATCTTGTACAAATATAAACATTATTAAAATAATTAAAATTTTGCTTCATACCTGAAGAACTGAGAAGAGCTCTGATGTTGTTTCTTGTATGAGATGATTAGCTGCCAGGTCTTTCGAGGTATTCTCTGACGTTGTCCCGACGCTGATCTTATCTTGAACTATCATATTGTTCTAGGATGCTCCGTTCGTGTTCTGTGTCGAAACCCTTGCGTAGAGGATGGATGGCCGGCACCAGGCCTCACAAAAAGTGGTCAAGATTTGATAAAAAAAATTATAAGACGTTTGCGAACGTTCACAGCTGTATAAATACTTGTTTCTGACTCTAGAGTAATAATAATTAGAGCCAACGATTGTTGGTGAAAAGAATTTTGGCACCGACTCGATTTATTGCCTTACGTAAACATCTGCAGGTCAGCTTCGTGGCTATTGGAAGTGAGTCTACGTGCACAAGCGTCACTTATTTGACTGAACCAATCAGAATAAAGTTAATGCTACGCCACAAGTCTGTGATTTGCGGGTAGATCCTCAAGACACCGAGAGTTCAAAACCATCCAATGAACCAGAGGTGTAGATTTGCACCTAAGACACTTAAACAAGTTGTGTTATTTTTATCCATCAAATATAGTTGGCTCTAATAATAATAATAATAATAATAATAATAATAATAATAATAATAATAATAATAGCGACCCTTCTTGGCAAGATTGTCACGTGGAAGGGCTTGGCCACAGACGACTATGCTATACAGATTGACAACGCCTAGGATTTTTGTGTTGCACAAAATTTCGTGTCGCCCGGGTGGCATTGGAGGTCTGGAGGATAGTGCTGCCATGTAGGATACGCCGGAACTAAATTGTTGAGACAGAAGGCATGTCGCCATCTACTAGAGAAGGATATTGCTCTACCCACGTGGCATCACTCCTAACACGCCGGTGCAACTAGATGGGAGGTGTTTGATCTGTATGACGTTGCTGCATCTGTGACACAGGAGGTAGCAACAACTCCGCACTCCTGGGTACTAGCACGTGGAGGAGTAAGAAAGCCACGTGGACCTTTGCTCGGGGTGACTTCCTGGCTGATCCCAGCCTCGTCGCGCTCACTCTCTCGCCGTGAAAGGTCCCCGTGTGAGAAAGGCCATCCGCGTCGAAGCCTCGGTTCGCAGCCCGACGATCGCTCGTCGTGACCTGCTCATCCCATTGAGCAGGTTGGCGGGGTCAGAGGTCGTCTCTCCCTTCACTGTCGACACCTGCACCGTAACTTACGCCTTCTGCCGTGTTCGAAACCACCATGCAGGTACCTAAATTAGACGGTGTTATGCATAAGTAGACTATGCGTCATTTGTACAAGGTATCTGTAAGATATGATAGAACTCCGTCAGATTTGAAACAGTCGCACACAAAATATTTATGACAGGTCATAAGAAATGGGACCTTAACTTCCAGTAACTTGAGGGTAATTTTACCATGACTTGTCAGAGTAAAATAATCTTTGATATGGCCAGCAAATTTCACATTTTTTTCTTATAGAATTAAAAACATAAAATACAGAAAAATAAAGTAATTCAATATGGCGGCTGATGCCGAGCCCTAACTCTGATGAATTGGTTGTTGCCTTACCTGTCTATTAGACGTGTGGAACGTAAGGGAAGCACGTATATTTTGCATGGGCCATGTTTCATACCACAGCTCTTTGCTTGGAGGACCAACCTGAGTAGAGTGTGGTGGGTATTTAATACAGCTACGAATTTGTGGCGAAACTATTTTTACTTAATTTGATTCCAGGACAGGCATGGATACAGCCATGAGTTTTAGTGGGAAAGGAAGGGGGGTTTACTATGTTTAAAAATGACAAGGAGAGAGTCGCGGCGATACTAACACTTCTTTGGAGAGATCGTCTACATTTCCCCCCTATAAATAAACCAATGTTATCAATGTTATTCCAAATTGGCCCATCCCCAAGAGTACATTTTTAAAATCTTTACGTTGTCCATATGTTTTTATTTTGGGGTGGAGGTTAAGGGAGACATCGCTCTTGACGCCCCTCCCCTTTTCCAATCCGGGTTCGTCCCTGTTTCAATGCTTTTCTTGCACATCTTCAGCTCAGATTCATGGTCAGTAATTGGATGTTTTTAACTCAAGTTGCCTTAGAGCTCTACTGGAAAATCATAGCTGTATAGTATCACAATAACCTTATTCTGATTGGTGCAATGAAGTAAGAGACGTGTCTGATTATAGATACGATGTCCCAATGCCACCAATAACCATGAAGCACAGCTGCTGATGTGCACATAACATATGATCTTTGAAAGAACTGTGCAATGGGAGTGCATGACTGGATTCAGTTTCTTGGACGTACTCCATTGCAAATTGAATGACGGTCAAAGAAAATTAAACAAATAAAAGAAAACCATAATATAAGCAGAGTATGCTTTAGTTAGCAAGATGCATACACAACAAGAAATGTGTTTTTTGTTTCATCTCATCGTTGTGTCGCATGCTACTTGGTTTTTATTTTATTTGTTATTATTTTCATTTATTATATGTTTGTTCCTTGTTTCTATTTGACCCGATTCCATTTTGGAATTTCTTGTTGTGTATGCATCTTGCTGACTAAAGCATACTCTGCTTATATTATGGTTTTCTTTTATTTGTTTAGTTTTCTTTAACAGTCATTCAATTTGCAATGGAGTGCGTCCAAGAAACTGAATCCAGACACATAAGGTATTGAAACAAATTGGTGCAAAAATCTTCGCAACGAACTCTTGGCTCTAGTAGCTAAGCCTAAAAACGTTTCTTTAAATTTGCAGGGAATCTTTAAGTTCGTGTAGAAAAACAAGTGCCGAAAGTAGCAAATAGGTGATTTTCTTGTGAACTCTCCATTACGCTGTTGTTTTGTAACTTCGATTGTTGGCTGTACTGTGAATTGGAATTATAAAATTTTAACTGATTGTCAGTGGCCTACATCTTATTACCACTGGAGCAGTTTTAACAAATTATGTCAGTGAACAACCTCTGGTAATTAGAAAATATTCATTGATTTCGATTTTGATTGCAGACATTCTAAAAGTTGATTAGGGAATACTTACAATTACAAGTGAATTTTAATTATGTAATTTATTGAAATTACTCGATTGGGAAAAATCAACGAAAAATATTCACTTTTTTGGTATTAAGTGTAAAATATTACGCTGATGAAATGCACAACAATTGAAAAACATTTGCTCAAAAGTATGGCAGAACCGTTTCCTAGAAATCCTCGTTTTGAGTTTTTCGTAAACTGACTAACTTATTCAGATTCCAACAAACTTTTTTTTTTTTCATTCAATTGTGTACTGACACGTCCTTTGAATCGTTGATGCTCACAACAAGTATTTGAATCTCTGGACATCATGATATGGAGGGAAATGTATAAGTACGTATTTCTTCAGGTATTCTCTCGACACACGCAACCTCCCTTTCCCCGCAATACTTGGTTTTGCTCGGATGTTGTGTATTTGTGAACACGTGGGTTTCTTAGACGCCACACACTACTTGCCCGGATGCCAGAAAATGTTAAGATGACACTTTCTTTGCAAGCAGTAGCAGAATTTAGCAAGTGTGCTGGCAATGAAAACGAAAGGAAAGTAAAGAAGGGAGTTGAACGTTTCCTCAGATCTTCCGCCAGGAGTAGAGTTTGGTTGTGAATGGGCTGATCTGACTCCCGGCCAAAAGTCAATTAGGACTCTTGCAGATGACAGGTTCTTAAATAAACATGATATTATAGTAGATTCGAACCAGTACCTAGTGCCCAAAGCATGTGATACATAGGTGGCAACTGAAAGAGGCGGAAGGGGAGATTCCTGTATTCGAGCTCAGAAACGTCCAACAAATATCGATAACATTTCGACAGACCGACCAAGTAGTGTTTGGAATTTAAGCATAGACTGCAATTTGGTGGTTAATATGGAAAGTCGAGACAGCATCATTGTAAGAGTGTACGACACGTAAATAAACTACAAAAATATTTGATAAAATTGAAAGGTAGGTAGGTTGGAAAAATTGTAAGACTAAATAATATTTATTGTCGATTTTTACGTTAAGAAAACATTTATCTAATGGGGCAAAAGAGTAGGTAGTAATATAATACTCCCTTGCACCAAAAATAAATTAAGAAAATTTCATCTTCGCAAAAAGTTGATCACATATTCATCGCTATCGCAAGATATTTAATCACAAATTTGGCCAAATCTGCATTTTCTCTAAAATTTTCCTTTTTTCATGATTCTATGTTGATTTGCATTCATTGGTTAACTTCAAGTAATGCAAGAATGCGCTCAACTTAAATTTAGTACAGTATCACGCCTACTTAAAAATTGGAATCTGTTTTGAACTGTTGTATAATGTATTATATCAATTACGTATTCCATTATATTTAAAAAAAAAATGAAATGTCATGGCAGTATATTTTTACATCGTGGCCTCTGTCGGTGTTACAGCAAATGTGTTAAGGAAATTAGTATTTAAGCCTAGGTAATCTTAACACCCTCATTCTTCAAACCAGCAGACAGTAAAAGACAGACGGTAAGAAGCCTACATCGACTGAAAGTACGATAATACACAAACACTAGAAACTACGCACACATTACGCTTAAATCAAAGTTAAGTAAAGCAACAGAAAATGAACCACTACAGACTTCATATAAGTATATTTCAAGATGCGCGACCCATCAGGGGCAGCTGCACTGTCATTGGCTGAACTATAAGTATACTTGTTTCCTATATAAGTCCCTTGTTTTTTCCCAGATGTGGGTGAAGACGAACAGATCTCGGCTCCCAAAACGTCGCATCTGTTGTCGAAAGGAACCCGCTACTTGTTGCCATCGTTGGCTTCGTCCATTTCTGTCGCCATTTTTTCCCACCATATCATGTTGTATTTTATAGTTTTTCTTTTGTTTTTTGTTTCGTATTTCTTGATACTTGGACTGATTCCTGTTCCAGAATTAATTTGTACTGTTACAGCTCTTCTTTTCTTTTTTGTCTCCTTTCTTGATACGACTATATTCCTTTCCGTAATAGTAGCTGTGTTATACGTTGGTTGACAACAGCTAACGCTGGTTTTTTTGCGTTTTGTTTTATTATTGGGGTATTATGATACTCGGCAACATTCGTTTCCAATTACATACATCCACGATAAGATTCAGCTTTTATACGAACCCATTTCACGAATCGTTCAAATTTCACAAGCGATTTTCATCCAGTGATGCTCGCAATTCAAGTTACAGTAAATTTTATATAATTTACACTTGACGATGAAAAAAACAAACAAACATATAGTTAATTTTGTATATTTCAACTTCGCGAGCTTTTACTCGTGCTGGGCATGACTAGTTAGCTGTGGCATCATTCGCAAATACCTGAAACCAGTTTGTGCTTGTTGAGTGTATGTGTTGTGGGTTTATAGTTGCCTGTCTTCTGTTGCCTTTCAGCAGTGCGTTTGCGTAGGTCGCAGAGTATTTGCTGTTTGTGGCTGTACGTAGAAATGCCAAGGCCACAAATAATGGCGTAGTTAACTCTTCTAAGCGTGATGAAGTAACATTGATTCAATGCGTACATTGTCCGCCTCATTTAAAGACAAGGTAAAATAATTAGGCTTCTTTCAGTCTTTGAAACATTCTTGCAATGAGAGTGAATTATTAAACTTACGGGCACACATCAGCGTTATGCCTTCCCATAAAGCGAGGAGCAAGACAATTTTTTTGTGATGTGACATAATCATTTCTGCGTTCTTTTATGTTTTATATTTGAACATAGATGCGTTGAGCGCAGCTAAACTTGGCTCGATAATTACGCGTATCTTGGTTTTCAGGGCTGACATAGATAGCCCTGCGATAGGTTATGCCTATACAATATTCCACTTAATGTTCCTTCTACCAATGGACTAAAGTGTTTTTGGCATCGAAAGTACCCAACGAACGTCACGTTTACGAAAACCAGACCTGAATTATACTGCGGGAAGGTTGATGCCAAAGGCAAGATACCGTTCGGTTAGTAAACTCAATTTGAAGATAAAGAGACAATATTTATCTTAGTTCTTAAAAGCATCAAACACACAAGAACTCTGTGAAGACCTATATACAGGGCTAGGAAAAATTCGCGAGTTCAATTACCTGCATGCTAGAATCAAATGTCCTATGCATACTCAAGCCCCGTCTATTAGTTCATTGTCTGCTGTCTGAATGAGTAGCAGGTAATGGACAAATGGTAGGGCTTCGATATACACAGGATAATGTATTCTAGCATGTTGGTCGTTGAACTCGCGAAATATTCCTAGTCCTACCTATATAGCAAGAGGTCCGGACATTTTGCGGGTTCTAGGACCAGTCGGCTGGACTGCACAGTCCTGTGTACACTATGTCTTCAGGTTCGTGTTCATTAGCTGCTGCTCCAGTGAGTGGCCAGTTGTACATGTGACAAGGTAGCGCAGGAGTCAGTATTTTCATGCATGGTTGCTATTGGTCCAGAAGACCTCAGTAACGAGCTAAATAAACTGTTATCAAGTGGCGGAAGTAACTTTAACGTACAATAGCTAGAGATGATGGTTAGAGACTGGAAAATTTCGCGAATTCAATAACCTGTAGGTTAGAATCCATTGTAGGCCTACTATGCGCACTCAAGCCCCGACTATTTGTCAACTAGCTGCTACTCAGTGGAACAACAGACAATGAACCAATAGACGGGGCTTTAGTATGTATAGTACAATGGATTCTAACCTACAGGTTATTGAATTCGCGAAATTTTCCAGTCCCAAATGTTGGCACATTGCGAAAATGTTTTGTTCCATCATACCCTTGAAAACGCTGTAGTTTCTTGCCACACATTTGATTCGGTGATATATTTCTGACATAACGTAGCTGTCTGCAAACCAGTAACAGGGATTAAATATTACAATATCGCGATTTTTATTGGCTCAGTCAAATAGGGCAACAGCTCAAAGTACAAGCTAAAGCCAGTCATCTTCTGGTAAGCTGAACATATGTTGAAACCCAGCAAACAGTCAAGTTTTCCCTGAGATAAACCATCATCTCCAACAATAGCTTAAGGGGCCTACCCACCTGCACTTCAAACGCGTTACAGCGAGTTGCGGCTAGTATTTTTTTGACGAAACTTTTTAACGGAAATTATATTTACATATCTACACACTTCAAACTATGTCGCTATAGTTTTAACAATTCGGTACGTGAATTAGAAGCATCATATTCGGGCTTCTCAAAAAGGCCAAAATTAAGTTTTTCAGACTGCCGTATCTGGAATAATAACAACCGTGTTCGAATAACGTGACTATAGAAACAACCGTAATATGTACTTTGAACTACGCTGTCCACAAATATTGTCGTCACCGCTTAAAGTTCCATAGGAACAAGGATAATAGTGAAGCACTGCACGCCAGCTGAGTAGCTTGCACGGAGAGGAGATAATACATTACATACCGCTTCTGCCTCACACACACGCAGACTATCTAGGGAGACCCCTTAAAATCTACCCTGTCCTCAAATTAATTTGCGAAATTTCCGTGTCTCTATCTATAGCAGTGGTCGTCAAACCCGCGACCCACTGACTGGTTTCTTGCGGCCAGCGAACAATTTTCCAGTAAGCAATATTTCCTTGTTCCTAACTAATCTCAGATTGTGTTTTTCTTAAAACATTTTTTATCCAAGAAAAATGCCTGTCACGCCGAATTTGATGTTGTGTTAACAAGGCTAGGCGTGTCATATTTTATTTCTGGTATAGTTTGTTCGGGATAAAGTGAGCAGTTTCGAAACCCTTGTTACTTTATTTCCTCGCAGATAATTTGTACTTTCCTGTCACTTTTTAATGTACACACAGCAACCTACGTAGCAAAGTATATATCGATGGCCAAGTTCAAAAGGGGAACACCTAAAAATTCCAAGTTTTGAGTAAAATTCATATTGAAAGATTTCCGTTTCGCCGATAAATCTGTTAGTTGATGTATTTGGTTGGTGTTAACTTAAAAGCAATAGTACAGAGGCCACTGCTTAAGGTGTTTAGAATGTTTATAGTTTGCCTTTGCTGAAATTATCACACTTTAAATTAGATGAAACACAATTCCTAGAACGTTACTGGCAATCAGATTAAAGTGCCGCGTTACTAAAACAAGGGTATTTACGTGTTGCCCTTATTTTAAAGTGGGTGGAGTGCACTTCTGTCTAAGAGTTGGTGAGCCAAACTAAAAATCCAATTTTTTGAGTTGTTTCCCGATGGAACTGGGCCATTGATTTATTGTACTGAAACCAAAACTTAATGTATGTGGTCACAATAAATATTATTTTTTTATTGTTATTCTAGACAAAATGGTCTTCATTGTCGGTGTTCGATGTGACGATGTTGTGTGTCCTTCACAGTAAGAAATAAAAACAATATAGTTAAACAGATAAGTGACCTAGCTTAGTGATAAAGTTGTCTATTTATAACGACGTGACGTTATGAGTGTATAAAAAGAACTTTTCTACAAAAAATCTGCCATGATTCACATCCTTGGAAGTTTTTTTAAGCTGTCCACGAGACTTTAGGTAAGAAGTAATTTACTCTTCAATGAATAAAGGTTGAAGACTACTGATCTGGCGTCTGACGAGGCATGATTGAAAGTGCCATTTTAATCGCATTATTAAAAACGGAAATATTATTGTAATAGCAAAGGGCTTAAAAATTTCAAAATAGAGTTATTTCAGCACCAAAATTTAAAATAAATTGCCTCTAGAAATTATAAACCGTCTTGGAAAGCTCCTGAGTCATGATACCTACCAATAATTAACGTTTTAATTCGCTTTTAACATGCGCCAAAAATTAGATCAAGGAAATTATAACAGAATACTGGAAGTACCGAGGGTTCGCTTTTTGCTGGCTAAATTCCACAGTCTAATATATTCTGTCCTAGTATAATGAAAGTTCTTTGACTGCTGATCCAGTGCATAGCTAGTCAGTCATACATAGCGCGGGGTAAGTGTGTAACATACACATAATGTCTACGCACAGATATTGCTTAGAATTTTATTATGTCTTTGCATTCAGGTAATGTAAATATGTAAATAAGTAATTGTGCTATGGTAGTAATATTTATCTGTGACTAGTGTTAATTTAATTTTTTATGTTTGTTAAATGTATGGTATATTTTCAGGAAATGTTTTTAATAATCATAAAATTTTGTAAAGGCTCTTACTAAAAAAAATGTAATTTAATTTAAAAATCAGGTCATTTGCAGACCACATATTAATCGATTTTTGCTAGTATAAAGAATAACTTCCATTTTTAACTACATTTTTCGAAGCAGAAATTTTGCCTTTACTTTGAAATCAACAAGAAAGAAAATTTTTTAATATAGAACGTCGAAGGGAAGAAAAATGAAACGGAAAATCTACGCAGAGGTCCGGCTATGAATACTTTCTCGAGTAAGACTATGCCTCGAGACGATTTTTTTTTTTTCCTTATAATTCCTTTTGAAGAGAATTTACGAGACCTGGCGCTGCATTTGTTCCTATTGGAAAGCAGCGGGGAAATTTTTTCTACGACTGAAGAGTAGAAGATATCCAGGCCTTCTCGTTTCCGTCTTCCAGGAAATATGTTGGGCGAATCCTAGCCTGGCATTACCTCTTACTGGCCAACTGGGAGAAGAATTTTACGACGTGTGGTACCATGTTTCTCTTAATACCAATATCCTTTTATAATTTCGAATCTCAGGAGTGTTTTCGAAATTTCTTTCTTCATGGTGGAGACTTCAACGGTAAGCAGCCCCAGCCCTCCCGCAACGACAAGTTTCAGAAAATGTGGACAACTCTGCTTAAATTTAAATTTTGGGGATATTTTTTTTTAGTAGTGCAAAATTTTTAACCCCACGAATACTCTGGATAAGATGTCTCAAGCTGAATCCTCACAATTTTTGCAGTATTTCTTAAAAACGAACAGAAGAATTACTCTTAAATTATATTGCCACAAAGCAAAAAGTTTGAAAGAAACGTTACCCTACCATTTTAGCTAATATTGTGGAGGAAATAATTAAATTTATATTTTTCTTTGACTCATCACACTGAACTAGCATCCAACATTTAATTTTCAATTTTATTCTAATACAATTTCACAATCTAGTTAGAGTCTAGGAAAGCCAATATTTAATTAGTACTCAAATTTGTTTCCATTTCTTAAGTTATAGTCTCTCATACCGTAAACCGGGGTTGATTTGACCATTTTCGGGGTTACTTTGACTATTCAAAATATTAGTTTTTGGGTTTTCTGGTAAATAAACAGATAATCTGAGCCGAGTATTTTAAATAATTCCTTTTACCCATATAGCTAATGTTTGAAACTTTCGTCACTAAACAATATAGAAACCAAAATTTTGAATGGTCAAAGTTACCCCGTTAAGTCAAAGTAACCCCGGTTTACGGTAATTGCAACGTCACTGATTGTTTTTTTTTTTTTTTACAATAATGCGTTACGGAATCTTATTGATGATCCAATTTATGTTTCTTTATGAGCCCTACTAATATTATTTTAATGTTATATGTAATATATTTGTTTCTTTTCACACCACTTGTTTTCTCTCAGTTTATCATAATTGTTTCAATTAATTTTGTTTTACCAAGTCATACAACCCAGGGCTCATACACTAGTAAAATAATTGGTAAGCTATATCTGCCCAAGTTAAAGTTTTTATTTGGAGATATTACAGAGAGTAAAAGTGGAGAGAGCAAGGTTATGTTACAAGTGGATGTTTGCATGCAGGTTCACTGTTGACTCAGAATCTTCGAGGGCATGTAAATGAACAGTTAATCAATACCGAAGTAACTGAAACGTATAAGAATTTTAAATTTAATTTGCGGACAAATGAACATTTTTCACGACTGCGAATAAGAAACCAACTTGGATTATTTTGATGTGAGCGTAAGACGCAGCGTAGTAACAATAAGCTATAGGCCTAGATGTTGTAGGCTGTGACAGCAGTGTTAGGAGAATATTACATAATAACACGTTTTTCTGGGAAAAAAGGAATAATAGGAAAATTCTGATACAAAATATTTGCAAGACATAACTTGTTTGAAGGAACGGCAACCAGCTAATTGTTCTGGTATGTAATATCTATATTATCCTCTTGTAGTAAGTAATATTATTCTGACTAATGTTTCCGTTATCTACTAATACTAATACTTAGAGACGGAAAAAATGTGCGGGTTCACTGACCTACAAGCTAGCCTCCAAGAACCTCTGTGAGTTCATTCAAACAACAACAGTTCATTAGCTGCTCGTTGACACAGCGAAATGGGCCTGTATTTTGTTACATTGTATCATTAGCTCGGCGACTTCAAAGAGGTGTCAGATAAGTCGGTGACGAATTGAGAAAATGCAACGAACTTACAGTTAGTAGAATTCTAGCTTATGCCTAAAAGAAAACGCGTATTTTTCATGTCCCTACTAGTACTTCGTCTTTGCGCCGGACATTGCCGCTCTAAATCCTGGGAAAACCCACTCCCATTTAACCGCGCCCCTCGCGAACTTACCTGGTGCGAAGTGTATCATCCCAACACGGAAGCCACTCTGCTGGCATTCAGTGCTTTACAGTTGTCAGTAGAGATGGTGGTTAGAGGCACGTCAATTTCGCAGATACATTCCAGGTCAGGTTGAACGCCAATTATGTATACTTCACTGTCATGTCTGTGACTTGCTGGCGGCTGTTACGAAACGCGTTTGACTACTACAAGTCAGGAGTAAATAAGGAAATAACGCGAAGTGCTATCGCTTGCTACCTGCTTGTACGGTTATAAGCCAATATATAATCGATTGTGGCCAGTGGGTGTATAGGACTGACAAGTCTAGGCTGCTGCCAGATGAATCCGCGAAATTGACGTACCTCTAATGATCGTATATCACGAAAATGTTTTGGGCCAACATACCCTGGAAAACGTAGTTTCTTGCGACATGTATGATTAGATGATATACGTCTGGCGCAACGTAGTTGTCTGCAGACCAATAACAGGCATCAAATATTACAATACCGGGAATCTTATTGGCTCAGTCAAATAGGGCAGCAGCTCTACGCACAAGCTGAAGCCAATAATCTTCTGGTAAGATTTAGCGAACAGTCAAGTTTTCCCGCGATGAACCAACATCTCTAGTTTTTAGTTATTTCAATGGGATTTAGGCGCGACCCTAGTATTTTTAGTGGGAAGTATAGTTTCAGTTTCAACTCATGTTTATAACGTCGTGTTTCCTGAATCCGCCAAGCATTTTCCCAGATACGATAGTCGGATAAAGCCGTTCGAAATGAAGCGGTACAAAAAATATATGCAAATAAGAGTACCAAATTTTTAAACTTACAATATATTTTGAAATGTGTGTGTTTTTTTCGTAGATACACGAATGTTAATATATTTGTGAAAATATAAATAAACTCAACTGACTGCCACGTACCTATTTTAAACGTCGGTGAGCAGGGCCCGAAAATGTTAGTATTGAAGATAATTACCAGTAGAGACCCCGAAACTTCGTGAAATCATTTAAGTAGACAATATTTCAAAGTTCTGCAAGCGTTAATTATTTTCGCCAGTGGGTGCTACAGAAACTCTACCTTAAGGGCGCCGTCGGCCTGCGGGTTAGAGGCTCAGAAATGACGGAGACATAAGGGTGACCTTGAAGCATGCTTCAAATGCTGCATCGCCTCAACGAGCCAAGCTCTGAAATAGTGTGCAAGGTTTCCGCATAACGGTTTTTACTTTGGGATACTAAGCGGTGACCAATATTTTTATTGGTGATAAGTCTGAAGCAATTTTCAGTGCACGTCTATATCTTAGTTTCACATGCATCCGGTTAGTGCATTTTGAAGTACGGCAATCTGAAAGGCCCGATTTTAACAATATTGAAGGGCTTAGAAACAGTGTTTCTAATTAGCATAGTGTCTTAATAATCATTAGGAACAGGAAGTTTTCGCGAAAAGATATTTGCATCACTTTGTTTCAGTGCCTTACGTGTGCACCTGCATTTCGGCTTTGTGGTCAGTGATTGGATGCCGTAACATACAACGTCTGGAGGTTAAACCCGCAAATCAGATATGTGTTGTGTGTCAGTTATCCGTGCACTGATTGGAACAGTCAAATGAATAATAACTCTGAACAAAATCACGCTGCCTATGACCATAAAGTTGACCTGCAAGTACGCACGTAAGACACTGAAACTAAGTGGGACAAAAATCTTTTCGTGAAAACTTCCGGTCCGTAATAATGAGGTTCCGCTCTCGTCTGAAGTGTGTTTTCTTTTGGAACGGGCACACGTGGAATTGTTTCGTAGAATAATCCTGTTTACGAACACACTGCAAGGCACTTGAAGCGTGAGGTAGGTGGCAGCCTTAAGAGTGCGTGGTAGATAAATAAACGCTGAAAACATCAATTGATTTCTACGCTTTTCTCGAAGCCGATATGGATAAAATACTCAATGACAATCCTAGATAATGGTATTTGCCAACTTTATGAGTAAATGTTTATCCAGAATTACTAATTCGTTACGCGTGATCTCTCGCGCCGCAATTAAATGCACGATGTTCCGGCGTCAGAGATTGTGCCTCAGAAGTTCGCAACACTGGATGCAATTTTGTTTAAAACGTTGGCTAAAACTATTGTCTAGGATTGCTATTGTTTAAGCTTAGCGAATTTGCTTCAAGAAACCCACAGTTATAGATTGATGACTTTAGCGTTGAATTATGTACCACGCCATCTTAAGGACTGTGAACCAATGGAAGACCAATATCAAAGGTCACGAACATTACGCGGAAATAATTTAGTCCCAATTTCCTTCAGTACCTTGCGTACATCTGCAGCTCTGCTTCATGGTTATTGGCAGCGTGTCTGAATGAAGTGACGTCTCTCATTTGACTAAGCCAATCACAGTAAGGTTACTGCAACACCGCACGTCTGTGATTGGCAAGTATAATCCCAAGATACACTGTTAAAAATTTCCGTGAATTTATGGACAATTTTACGAAAATGTCTGTTTAATTAACGGAAACATAATTTTTGTAACATAGTCACACATAATTAAGTTTCATTAATTAAGTATATGTAAAACTGCGAGAAGAAACTAAATATATAACAACTGGTTTGAAGCCAGAAAATTGTATTCACGGCGAGGCTACGAACTAAAATAAAAAAATAAAAATGTATAACACTTGAGCCAGTGTTTACATTTATGACATCATTATATTTCTTAATTTTTGTTGCACAACATTTTAATTTCACATGTCCATAATTGTGTTTAGGGTCAAAACAATTTTTTTTTTTTTTTTTTTAGCCGAGTTTTTCGATTTTCTCACAGTTAATTTGATGTTAAGTCATTAAACAGATAGAAGGCCTGAAGACTGAGAAGAACAATTTAGGCACTGGTCTAACGTTAAAAGGCATGATACATGTGGAGAGCGAACAAGCGAGAGTCGACCTTACTGCCTCAACACTCCCTGACTTCCAGCACGGCCACGTCTTCTTATTACACAACTTTCAAAACAGCGGCTCCATTATATTATTCGCCCGCCGTGACTCTGTCATAGCGTTTAACCACTTTTTTTTTTAAGGAAATACGCAAAGATTTGGTACGATCCATCGAAATTTGTTGAATTCGTAATATTACAAAAATAATTCACTGACATAAAATTTAAAAATCTTTAACATACACGCGTGGTTATACATTTTCTACATTCTCTGTAAAACGTTATTCAAGCACGCCGATTAAAAAGAAAACCACACACGAATGCTGACTTGATTTAATCCAGCTAAAGGTCTCAAATAAGTAAGAACGTAAAAATTTCTTGCTGTTATTTGACATCAGGCTTGAATTTACTCGCGCATACCGACAGAAACATAACGCGTGACGTTATTGTTTCCTGGTCTTCGTTCCTTTGCATGCCATCATTACACGCAGATTTACAGTTGACCGTGCGTCATTGGTAGAGATGACGGTGTAGCACGAAAATGTTTTGTGCCAACATACCCTAGACAACGCTGTAGTTTCTTGTGACATGTATTATAGAGCGATATATAGGGGCCTGAACATTTCGCTGATTCAGTGACCTGCATGCGAGAATCCATTGTACTATGCATACTCAAGCCCCGTCTATTCGTTCATTGCCTGTTGTTCCACTGAGTAGCAGCTAGTGGACAAATGGTCGGAGCTTGAGTGAACATATGACAGTGAATTCTAATATGCCTGTCACTGAATCCGCGAAATTTTCCTGC
The DNA here is from genome assembly GCA_003012365.1 of Medauroidea extradentata. Taxonomy (NCBI): domain Eukaryota; kingdom Metazoa; phylum Arthropoda; class Insecta; order Phasmatodea; family Phasmatidae; genus Medauroidea; species Medauroidea extradentata. Next base: position 24,859 of record PNEQ01123732.1, read on the forward strand.
CTCTAGCGATAGTTTTCGCGAAAAGATTTTTGCCCCACTTTGTTTCAGTGTCTTATCGTTAGAGACATGAACTTTTCGCGAAAAGAATTTTGCCCCACTTTGTTCCAGTGCCTTATGTGCACGTCTGCAGTTCTGCTTCACATATATTGGCAGCGTGCCTTTGAACTGTGACGTTTCTCATTTGACTGTACCAATCACAATAAGGTTACTGTAACACCACACGTCTGTGATTTGAGTGTAAAACCCCACGACACACGAATGTCGAAACATCCAATCTCTGACCGTGAAGCAAGTCTGCAGACGTGCACACAAGTCACTGACACAAAGTGAGGCAAATTTCTTTTCGCGAAAAGTTCATGTCTCTACTTATCGTGCACACCTGCACCTCAACTTCATGATTATTTGCAGAGTGTTTTTGTGCAAAGTCATTATTCATTTGACTGTGCCAATCAGTACACGAATAACTGTGACACATCACGTCTGTGATTTGCGTGTTTAACCTCCACATGCTGACTGTTACGGCATCCAATCACTGACCACAAAGCAGAGATGCAGGTGCGCACGTAAGGCACTGAAACAAAGTGCTGCGAAAATCTTTTCACGAAAACTACCGGGCCTTAATGTAACTTTCTGCAGACCAATAACAGGCATCAAATATTACTATATCAGGAGTCTTATTGTCTCAGTCCAATTACGGTAACAGCTCCACGTAACAAGAGAAAGCCAGTAATCTTCTGCTAAACTGAACGTACGGTCAAACCCAGCAAACAGCCAAGTTTTCCCGTGATAAACCATCATCTCTATAATCACTGGTTGAAAGTCCTACAAACTGTCAACCAGCAATAGAACCCATGTGATCACATAGTAATTTGTAGTCCTGTCTTGTGTCAGATAATGACGCGATATTCGTAGGTTCTTTACAAATAAACATTCGTGTGAAGTAAATTTCCTTGGGAAATAACCGTCGTATTTTGACATATCTGTACCTCAGAAGCATAAGACACTATGCGTTGGCATAAGACATCTGTGTTGTATGCCAAGGGACAGGAAAATTTCACGAATTCTATTACCTACGCGCTAGAATCCATTGTCCTATGTATACTCACGCCCCGTCTATTCGTACATTATGTCTGCTGTTTCACTGAGTAGCTGTTAGTGGACAAATGGTCATTGCTTGAGTGTGCATAGCATAGTTGTTTCAAACATGCAGGTCATTGAAGTCGCGAAATTTTGTGTCACTAGAAAGTCTATAAAGTATGGTAATGTTTATGGCAATAAGCACATTTTGAGAAAAATACCTTCGAGTTACACATATGTTTAAGAAAACATGCACGTTCACGCTATAATTAAAGACACGAGTATTTCACGTATTGATTGTATGTCAGGTTGAACGCCAATAACCTGTATATCACAGTAACTCCCGTGATTATACGACATCTGTTTTGACACATCTTTGGAGGTTGCAAGCCAGTAGTAAATAATACAATAATTCGTGGGGCTACTCACTTGTACGGTTAGGAGCCAATGGATTTTCGACTTTGGCCAGTGTGTGTATAGGACTGAGAAATCTAGACTGCTACCAGATTAATATTCGAAATACTCGTGCCTATAGCTCTAGTTAGAGGTACGTAAATTTCGCAGATACATTCCAGGTCAGGTTGAACGCCAATTATGTATACTTCATTTTCATGTCTGTGACACAGACTAACTAGTAATACAGACGTGAAATGACGTGGCGGCTCTTTTGAGAGGAGCGAACTTCGCCGCTTATTGGCTGCCCGAGGTTGTTGATACCAGTCCCGTGTATGGTTGGCTCCTGCATGTTACGGCAGGTTTCCTATTGGCCTGGGTACCGATTATCAGAGCAGCTGCCATACGCTAATTGGCAAAAGGCGTCTCCGCCATGTTGCTGGCCAGGGAAGCCATTTTGCTGGCGTGTGTGACTGAGTTCGCTGTCCCATCGGCTATTTCACTTCTGTATTCCTAAATATTCTGTGTCTGTGACTTGCTGGCGGCTGTTACGAAACGCGTTTGACTACTGCAAGCCAGTAGTAAATAAGGAAATAATGCGAAGTGCTATCGCTTGCTATACCTGCTTGTACGGTTATAAGCCAATAGATAATCGATTGTGGCCAGTGGGTGCATAGGACTGAGAAGTCTAGACTGCTACCAGATTAATACTCGAAATACTCGTGCCTCTAGCTATAATGTTTTGTAACAATGTGATAGCGACTCAGCATGGAAATGCACGCAACCGGATCACAACGGGCGTGATCAGGGGGCTTATTCTGAGTTTCGTGGTTACGAAGCAATAGTCGGTATGAACCAACTGTGCCGCGGCCTACTGAAAAAGTCGTTTCCCTTCCAGTCCACAAAATCCGTATTCAGAGTTTTAGTCGGCACGAGGGCCAGCGCGTTCGGGTATCTTCGGCTCTAACGACTTTTTCAAGCAGCGTGCCAAGATGGCGGGCACTGC